>JACJUY010001082.1:66094-92920 GCA_014220935.1 Platorchestia sp. MABIK | reverse complement strand
TAATATTAACACACTTACATTTCCTTCTCCTGTCTACACACTTTACTTCACGAAACTGGCAGCCTCTGCCCCGCCCGCAAAGGTTATATACCTAACGTCCGGAAGTGAGCATTTCCGGAAAACGGGTGGGCTTGGGGAGTGGTTCTTTCGAGTTTCGGAGGTATAAATTTTCTATCACTGTTTGAAAATATAAATTCCCTAAATTGCTGCGAAGGCAGCACAATTGATCTTATCCTCAACACGCATGGAGAATTTATGAATGGGCTCTACAATTTCCTGAAACATGCTATCACCAGACAGTATATTTCCCATGCTTTCGATGTACTTAGTTTTGTCTATTAATACAACACCCCGGCCCTTATCTGGTTTGGTCCACCACAACATCCTTATTTGCAGCAGGACTTTTTAAAAGCATAATGTCAGATTTGGTAAAAATGGCTGAAGAAATTTTGAATGGATTAAAATTGTAATAATACCTATGGACTACATTACGAAATTGACTAGAAAATTGCACAAAGTTATTCCAATGAACGGATTTCAATTGATTTAAAAGCCTTTCAAAACTGAAATAGTAGGTGAAAAAGTTTTGTCTGTGAACAGGTAAACAGAAATCTAACCCAAAAGCTAGCAGACGGCAGAGTCTGTCAGACAGATGTACAGAGCTACAGTTGAAAATAACATCTTTAGGGTTGACTGGTTCTAAATGATTGACAAGACCTATTGACTGAAGCTTTATACTGTGTGTTGCAACAACAGTTTTTTCAAAGTTTGAATTAATGGTAGCAATGCAGCGATTCACATGAACACGGTCCAACGGTGAAAAGGATGAAATGGACATCATGCAGTCTTTGAGCTTCGAAGAGAGTTTGGAGACCGTCTTCTTCTTCGACCGAATCTCACGGAGCAGTACCGAATGTCAGTTTTTACCAAATCTGACACTATGCTTTTAAAAAGTCTTGCCTCAAATAAGGATGTTGTGGTGACCAAACCAGATAAGGGCAGGGGTGTTGTATTAATTTACAAAGCTAAGTACATAGAAAGCATGAGCAATATACTGTCTGGTGATAGCAAGTTTCAGGAAATTGTAGAGCCTATTCATAAATTCTCCATGCGTGTTAAGGATAAGATCAATAGTTTTTTGTTACGGTTGAAGAATAAGGGATACAAATTACCTGACGATTACAATAAGCTACGTACAACCGGATCCGGTCCTGGTACTCTTTACGGCCTACCTAAAATCCATAAGTCAAATTTTGCTACTAAGTTTCAGTTTCGCCCAATTTTTGCCTCGTTCAATCCTTCCAGTTTTAATCGTGTTAAATTTTTTGTTCCAATTCTGAAACCTTTTACTACGAATTGTTTTCCTGTAGACAACTCCAAAGCATTTGTAGATAGTTTGAGTAGTTTTAATAATGCTGATCGGCTGTTCAAGGCGTCCTTTGATGTGGAAAATTTGTTCACCAATGTACCATTGCTGGAAACTATAGAAATTTGCTTATCAAAATTATTCGCAAGTTGTCAAACTTTCATGGGGCTCTCTCACAGTACTGTTGAAAAGTTGCTAAAATTGGCAGTCTGTAATTCATTTTTCGTTTTCAATGGTAAATATTATAAGCAAGTTGATGGGTTGGGCATGGGTTTACCTTTAGGCCCAACGTTTGCTAATATATTTCTGTGCCACCATGAACCAACTGGTTGAAAGAATGTCCTCCTGTTTTTAAGCCTTTATTTTACAAGCGGAATGTTGACGACACCTTTGTTTTGTTCTGAGATAAGGCTAGTGCTGACCTCCTCCTCCAATATTTAAATTCTCGTCATAGCAATATTAGATTTACTAGGGAAGACGGAGACAATGAGAGGTTGGGACGAAAAGACTTCCTATGTTCGAAACCAAATAATAAAATTCATTCTGATAATTGGCCTCATTGGGTGGGGCGGACTCGACGTACAGTCACCTCCTCGGGGTGAGTTCTGGATTATTTTTTTGTGTGGTGCGGTACTATCACAATACATGAAATGCGCTTAGAGCTGTATCATTTACCACCCGGAACCACAAGCCAAAAGTAACTAACGATGATCATAATTAATCCAAATGGTACTCAAAACAATTTTTGTCTGGAAAATATAATGCTATTCGGCAATTAATTATGATGCAATTATCGGAATTTTAGGCGATTAGTCATTTTCAGAGAGACCCTTGAACCATGAAGATGATGAGATAGAGTTCTAAAATTTGGAACATATATTCTAGAGACGTTTGCATGATGGTTTTTACCTATCGGGGCCCTTAAGTAGCCAAAATATATTTTTTGAAAAAATGTTTTTTTCCATATTTTCGAAATTTTCTTACGACCCTCGAATCATGATGATGATAAGACAGAGCTTTGAAATTTGGAACATATATTCTAAAGACGTTTTCATGGTGATTTTGACCTATTGTGGCCCCTTAGCAGGCAAAGTGGATTTTTGGCGAATTTTTCATGTATGTGTTTTTTTTCGTGTTTTCGATATTTTCAAACGACCCTCGAATCACGAAGGAATCGACCCAGCGGTCTAAAATTTTGGACACCTAATTTTTATGCACTTTAACAACTTTTCTGCACTATTGTTAAACCGAATTCCAAAAAGTTGAAAAAACGCTCCACCCTATTGAACAGGACAGTAGTCTAACGTGTGGCAAGACAGTTCAAGGTTTCCGATGAAACAGACATGATCTGCACCGCCTCCTAGGTAAGGAGTACAGGCTGAGCAAGTGGGTTCCGCACACGCTGTTGGAGGTCCACATGAGACAACGAGTGGCAACTAGGGTATCGCTGCTCTCTTGCCATCGAGTGCTTACCAGTGATGAAACGTGGGTTCCGTACGAAACTCCCAAGCGTTCCAGAACTTGGTTGTCACATCAGGATGCTGTCCCTCGCACCGCAAGACCGCCTATGCACCCACGTAAAATTATGCTTTGTGTCTGGTGGACAGGTTAAGTGGTTCATTATGAGCTGCTACCAACGGGCAGAAAGGCACTGGAAAGGTCACTCGCAGCAATTGAAACATGTGCGACAGACATTGCACCAGTAATATCCATCACTGGTGAATCGCAAAGGTGTACTTTTCTTCCATGACAACGCCAGGCCGCTCTCGTGTCAATAGCTGGTCTCTGCCCCCACTCTATCACCGCCACTATCACACACACCACCACCACCCCTGCACCTGTGATGGCTGCCAGATACCGCCATTCAACAGATCATTCTCTATCGAAACTACATGTTTACTTGGATAAGAAGACAAAAATATTGCGAATTGTACAATTATTTATTGCTGTCGTAATTTTCGTCATGATAAGTTGTGAGAATTTCATTAGTATTTCATTCTTTTGCGGGAATATAAATAATAGATATCAACTGAACACACACATTTAAAGACTGTTGTTCGTTTTGTGTCACAATAGTTTGTTGTCAAGCAAAGTGAACAATTTTTATTTTCAAAAAGCTAACATTACTTTGTTATTACATAATTAAGTTAGTAATGCAATATTCCTATATCCCCTACCGATTCCGAAATTTTAGACTCGGCTTCAACCCCGTATGACCTCAGAATTTTAGTCCTTGCAAATCTTCAAGCGAAACCCTCATTTGAACAATATGGACAGTTAGTACCCTTTGCAAATAGTGAATAGGTTGATTCCTCGTCAGAGCCAGCCTAATTTCATTTCATACTTATGTGTTAAATGTATTCTTTCTGTGCTTCTGTATTTTATTCTTGTCCGTCTTATACTTTGTATTTTTGCTTTCATGATATATTTATAGCACCTACAATTCATTTTACTGTGATCATATATTTCAGACGTAATTCTTTTGTTTTTCGTGTGAACTGATGATGAAGCTGGACTCTGAAACGTTTTCTTAGTAAAAATGAAAAATTGTATCGGAATTTCCTTCGTTTTCAAGTCTCTGATGAGGTTGCGTTAAAGCAAACCACTGACGTGTTCAGATATATTAAGTTAATATAATTACAACCTGCTGGCTGATAACTGTACGGAGATAATGCTAGCTTGTGCAGGATGTTTTACGACAAGAGGTTCACAATTTCACAAGCAGAAATAGCCAGATGCACAGTTTTTTCTATGAAATTTTCAGAACACTTTTGGGTTTGTGAGATATTAGCAGTTTATTGTTTTAGAGTATGAAATCTGATGATACTCGCAATTAATTACTCGCAATATTTGGTTTTAATTTACGTTACAAACACTTGTTTTATCCAAATAAACATGTAGTTTCGATGGAGAATGATCTGTAGAATGGCGGTATCTGGCAGCCATCACACGTGCAGGGGTGGTGTGTGGGATGGTGGCGGTGATGCGCCTAAATTTTGAAACATCCAGCATAAACTAGCATTATCTACGAACAGTTATCAGACAACAGGTAGCATTTATATATATATATATAGTTCACTTTGCTTAACAATGAACTATTGTGACACAAAACGAACAACAGTCTTTAAATGTGCGTGTTCAGTTGATATCTATTATTTATATTCCCGCAAAAGAATGAAATACTATTGAGATTCTCACAACTTATCATGACGAAAATTAAGACAGCAATATGTAATTGTACAAATCGTAATGTTTTTATCTTCTTATCCAAATAAAAATGTAGTTTCGACAGAGGAATTCGACAAATCTGTTAAATGGCGGTACCGGGCATGCATCGCAGGTGTCTACAAGATCTGACGGTATCTGGCATTCAGCCCAGGTGATCATGCTATAAGGGGGGCACCGACTTGCTTTTGACACTAGCGCCGCCAGGCCGTATGTCGCACGAGTGGTCAGGGATGCCATACAGCAACTTGAGTGGGAGACTTATTGCCATCCACCTCATTCACCAGACCTTGCTCCATCCGATTACTACCTCTTCCACTCCCTGGCTAATTATCTGCGTTCACCAATGACGCAGACTTTCTGCAAGCCCTCACGGACTTCTTTGCGTCAAAAAACCCCGTGTTTTACTGCAAGGGGATTGAAGAGCTGGAGACACGTTGGCAGAAGGGGCTGGATGCCGATGGCGATTACTTCGAAGACAAAATATAAGTAACACTTACTGTGAAGCGTTTTCTTTTTTTCCTTTAAAAGCGGACAGAGCTTTTTTGGTTACCTTGGACCTAAAAACCAAAGGCTTCTCAATATTTCAGTCAAAATTACCCCAGGTGAGCTGAAAATGAGATATAACGTGGAAAAATTTAACGAAAATTATCCCTAACGACATATGGGGTACAAAATATATTTTGCTAAATTTTTTCAGCCTGGTGTTTTGATTTTGGATGTCTTTGACTAATTTTAGGGGTTGTTTTGACCCCACACGTGAAAGAAAAAATATGACAGAGAGCAGTTTGACTTCAATTTTGATTTATAGTTATTTTTTTGAACAATGACAGGGGTTGTGTCCATGACATTGAAAGTAAATACTTGAAAAAAAGTCAGAAATAAATCACTTTTAGCTTTTTTGGCTTATTAAAGCAGTGGACAATCTAGTTTGATGGTACAACTATGGTCATCCATAGTATGAACTTTCTGACATGTATACCCAGATATCGTTCTTCCATTATCTTCAAATCTTTGTGAAATAATTCCCCTTGCTGGTCACAGATCGTCTTAGTTTTCCGGGAAGCGAGCGAGATGGCTAGACACAAAATGCAGTTTCATGCTCATGTTACAGTCGAGTGCTTTGTAGTTCCCGAATAACTTTTGGACAACATCAGCGTAATTTTTGTTCACGTATTTTGCAGAAAACTCTTGAAGGTTTTATTTCTACCAAGCATTTTTCACGAGTTTTTTCGTGTTCTCGATAAGGTTTTGTCACCATTCCTCAGCGTGGTCCTATACTTCAATTGCTGAAAACAAGAAACATTTCATTAACGTAGCACAGTTTCTTGGTGCGCTTTCCTATAAACACTTATTCACTTTCCCTCTTGTTCAATATCAGTTTAAGTTCATTCGGTCAGTCCTTTGATTTTGACGTACCAAATCGGGGTGAATTTTCAAAGATTGAAAGACTTGCTGGTGACATTAGAAAATATTGCTCACATTTCCTTTTTTGCATCACAGACGGATCGTTTCGAGGAGGCTTCGCCTGTAAGTTTTAATTTTAGCTGCTTAGGATCCCTATTTGTTTAATTTATAAAATGCGAAATTTTCAAGTTTTTCATTTATATACGTAGCTCATTATTTAGTTTTCATAATCACTCTGAAGAAATTTTCGAGTAATTGAACACGATCATGACGGTATGTATATTAAGGTTATCCACACTCGCCCAAACCCATTCTAAGACGACGAATTTCTCTAAATAATTCAGATTCATTATTGGTGAACTTCCTAATTTGTTTATTCTGTGAAAGGAAGGAAGAACTCATACTTGAACTCGAGGAAAACATTTGAATAATGTCATGATTAATATGTTAAATTTCTTCAAAAAATTTCCTGCCGTTTAGGTGACACTTGAGTTTTTAAACGACTGATTTTTTTCTTCAACTTTTTAACAAATTGCAGCATGACATTCTTCCATATAGCGAATAAATTTATGCCTACAACGTGTCGTTACCGGTTGTTAACATCGATACTTTTGTCTCGCTGAGACTAAATTCAAATAATTAACTCAGCACGACGCAGATTATTACATCTGTTTGCTCGGTTCGACATAAACTTCATATTAACGACCGCTTCGATGACAACCCTTTGTGATGGCACCGCTGAGACTGATCAAACTCTTTTACAAAATGTTTGACTCTCCTTTCTGCTCCTCCCTCATTGGTTGGATACTGATTTTCCATGTAGCTAAGCCAATTATAGCCTTGTCACTTTTGATTACTTCCCCCATCGTGGGATGCACCGTTATTTTAATAAATTCCGCTCTTCATGCCCTCAGATTTTTCCCTTGACTCAACCCATGACATCATCCTTTTGATGAGATTCCCCTCACATTCGTTAGTAACCGATCTGAGGCGAAAAATCCATCATCCTCTTCTTTAGATGAATTTTTAGCCTATATTAAATGTACAGAGTTTAACCTCTTTCTGGATGGCATATACTGTACCAATTTCCACTATAAATGTCAGTCCCCACAAACTTCAACGTCAGATCCCGTAAGCGAAGACACTTGTGGAGTGAGGATACTCATAACAACCGTTCTTTGATGCTAGGGTAAAGAAATGATAATCCTTCATTCTTTCGCATTAAACAACGCCGCTTCTAAGTTTAACAACGGAGTGAAAGTTTTCTTGTGTAATTTTAGCAATCAAGTTTACCTCATAGCGAGCATTTTTCCAACTCGCAGGTCATATAACATAAAATACGAAATTTTCTTAACAAGACGCATTCCCAACAACGTTACCACATATATATCTTTGTCTCATAATATCTTGACATGTTTTCTTCATATCTCGCCGTGTTCTGAAAAACATAGTGTTGACCGTTTTGTCTTGTGTTTGTGTGGCCCTAGGAACATTCATTATTATGATAGTTATGTTGCTTTACAAAATAAGTTTACATTCTTTTTAAATTTAATTCTCTTATAATTTTGTCATAGCTTATAGCGCTGCGCTGCAACCTTTTTAGCAACAAATCCTCAAGATATTATTTTTGAAAGAAATCCTTTGATGAAACTTTCATTGTTTGCGGGTGCTGAATTAGGGGAAAAGGATTAGCTCTCTCGATTCCAAAAGGACTTCTACGAAAATGAAGGAGAATAAATAGAATCTTACATGCAAATTTATTATGGGAACACAGATAATCGGCTTAATTTACACAGGGGGGACTACGGAATCAAAACTAGTAGTGAAGAAAATTGGAAAAAGCCAGGAAACGATGAGACGCCAGTACTTAGGACAGCCCAAGAAATGGAGCGTGGGCGGGAACACAGGGATTTGGCATATCAGCTGGAAGCAAAAGACAACCAAGGTAAAAATAAAAAAAGACATGTTGCTTCCTAAAGGTCAAAATAACACACACAAGAGCACTAATTATTGACTGATAAGGCAAGTTGGAAAACGTAGTAAAAGATGGAATAAGAGCATATAACACTGAAATAGGAAGTGCAGTAATTGAAATAAATAATTTGGTTGAATTTCACACAAAGACCGACACACATGGATTTTGAGAACCAAGTAACTTAGCCTCTTCTGAATGCTTTCACTTTAGCGGTAAGACACATACAAATTGACCAATAAAAGTAAGGAAAATATAGTTTATTTGCTGAACAACTATGAAAAGAGTTTACTCTCAGGTAAAGTTTAATAAGCGTTATTAAACAATCAAGCAAGGTACGCACACAGCAGAATCCTAACTACTGTAAAACGGAACTTGGCTGAACACAAATAAATGTACATAATCCACTTACCTCAGCCACAGTTCCTACGTACCAAAATTTCTTCAGTTTTGTTAGACAACTCACTTTTAGTTAAACAGTTTATTATTGATTATTAAAATCACTGAAAAAAATAAAGAGTTGGGTTAGATACACGTTCAACAAGGCAGATGTCCTTGCGCCATATTCTCACACGTCTTCAAGAAACACTACCAAATGACACGTCACGAGCAATGTATTCACAGATAGGTTGAGGTGAAACCTACAATACAGCACACACGGTAACATCATGATAAAAATCCGATCATTCATACTTTTACATTATGAACCCATTGTAAATCCAAAAAAGGACACAAGTCCCTAATTGGACAACCAAATTCTCATATTGAAATACATTATGGATTTTTCGCTGATTACGTATCGAATGTCCAGATGATGTGTCGAACAGTTCATTTAAGTTCCCTGTACGCTTGTTGAATTATTCATTCATTCAATACATTTTTCAGCGCCATTTTTGATATTTTCTTCGTCACGAGCTATTTGATGATTTAGCCCCCCAAAAAATAGGTATCATTTCATGCAGTGATAGCGTTCAATATTGTTTAACGAGAAGTTGTGCTCCGGTAAACAAAGCTTATTTTGCACAATATTATTTGTTATGATAAAAGATGAACCAATATCGTGATAAATATCTTTATCGAAAAACGTTTTGAAATACAAATATTCCACCATCAGAGCCATAAAACAAGTTATATGCGTAGCGCAACACTTAACATAATGAAGTTGAAATTAAACATGTAATGACGTTATTTCTGGAAAAACCTAACCTAAATTGCAAAAACCTTACACAGAACCGTTTAAAATTTTTGATCATACACATACTCATCCAAATGACACTCGCATCATTCACACATACACAAACACCCAAATGTATACTCAGACCAGCAAATCTGAAGTTAGGAAGTTGGGACCATGAATCTGAAGTATAGCCTTTGAATTACCATTTAAGTGTTTGTTATGTCAAATACAAAAGAATTTTAAAATATGAAAATACGGTTCAGTATTTGCTTTACGAAGCAAAACACTTTTTAAGATCTTGATGGGGTGATCGTGATTATAACACTGGCCCCTGACAGCGGATTGGAAAGGACATGCAAGCGGGCCACTTGTTTCACGAGAAAACCCTGAGTGTTTACAGTAAATAAATTGGAAAAGTAGTACGTCCGACATACGACTGCGACGTACACATTATCATTCACAGCAACTTTCAGTAATTCGTTCTGTCGCTCTTTTGCAATGAAAATGAAGCCATTTTAAAAGTACTCCTATCATTAATCTGTGTTTAGATTGCATGGCAAAGGTTCGAACTAGCCCCAAGAGCTCTCATTCATAATCCCGGGTCAAGTCTCTAAGAAACGGCAAACTGATGATTATTTTCTGCTCAATCAAAGCTGCAGGAGGAAGAAAAATTTGTGGTCTGTCAGGATGTTTTTTGACCACTTGATTAATATAATATTTTGGGTCATTATTGCATTTGAACATTTTCAGTAGGTAGTCGACTTCTTTAAGAAGTATTTTATACGAATTTGCAATATAATATGTTCTAGGCAGTAAAATTTTAACACATGATTTTACGCCTCCTATATAGATTCTACTGAAATAATTAGTGCAAAGGCCTGTGATGGTAAAATTTCTGCGGATGAATTCAACTCTTTTTTCGTGGATATCTATGCATGTAGAATAGCTTTTCCATCAATTTTCCATCGGAGCAAGAATGCTTGGATGAATATTTTTGCATAGTGGAAGTACGAATTCGCACAATCTTAATATTTGAAACTGAAAATATCTCATCTTTGCATCGTCGAAAAAAGGCAGGTTTGAATTCAGGAAGATAAGAAATCATGAAATTTTCTTTTTAATGGGATTAAAAAGGTTTTTCCAATAATAGGCAAAAGATTAGTACCTGTCGCTAATCTATTCAGTTGTTGATGTTTGGTACTATCAAACAAAGAGTACGAATCTTCAAGAGAAATTGCTAAAATTTGTTTACATAAGTTCTACTTACAGCAGAACTTGCGACTTGGCGCAAGGTAGGTTCCGAAAGAGAAGCGTGAAGTAGGAAACAACGCAAAGTGGGCTGTTCATTTCTATCGATTGCTATCATAAAAAATTGCCTTGCATTTGAAGTTTAGCGATAACTTAATATGTGAACGTTGGGATAAAATAAAAAAATACCAAGAAAAGCCAACAATCGTACAAATATGTTGCTTATTTATATGGGCTGTGCTTTTTTAACAGTACGTAAAATGTTTTTCTAAAATAAAAACAAATAATTATTATTATTAAAGAATATAAACATAGGTTCGGTATTTTGTTTGTAAACATTTTGTAGTATTTACAAACAACAAGGAATAAATTCTGTATCGATATCTTTTTTAGTATGACGAAAACCGAGGATTGCTCATTTCAATTAAGTCGCCACGAATGATTTGGGTAAAATGATTGAAGGTTTAATTTAAGTAGTTTTATTAAGCAGTCTAAACTTTTATTTCTTCCACGCTCTTAAAACGATGTTAAAATAACCAAGTCTAATAACAGCGATCTTTGCTTCGTCAACACAATTAAACTTCAAACTTAAGTTAGTAATATTCAAGTAAAAGGGTTCATTGGGGTTCTTTTTTATTCATTAGTTTAACGCCACCGGCTAACGTTTACTTAAGGATCCACTATACCCTATAACGGTATCCATGAGGATTGAAGTGCCGAGGGACCGAGGTGCCACCTGGCACCTCGGGTTTACTGCGCCGCCTGATTAAAACCTAATACGTATAATTCGATGAAACAGATCGCTTGCCAAAGGACTCTTAAAAGCTGTAGAGCGAACACCCGCCAACGCCTGCATCACTTGTGACCCCTCTCCAGCTCCGCAACAGACGGTCAGCTCACTCCAAGACGGCTGGCGCACTCGCTTACAGAGCCGGTCAAAGGGCGGCACCGGTCGAGAATCGCTGGCCGATCGCAAGAGAAGCTGGAAAATAAATAATATTATAGTAAGAGGAGACGACGGCGTCGGTAAATTCGAATAATGATCAGATAATAAAATTTAGAATATCAGATTTCACTACCTTCTAATAAGAGCCCGTTGACCCCGGTCGGCGGGCGGAGGCAGGCCCCAAATGCATATTATGTGGGAAAAAGAAAGAAAAAGTAAGAATATTGAAGATTGACTAGCCAGCAGTTAAATACTTAATTAAAGAAGTCTTATTTTACTCAGTTTTGTCGGTAATTATACTTTACCCACCTGAGGAAACGGTGCCCTCAGTGTTTAAACCTGCAGACAAAGTGGTGGATGGCAATTGTGCAAATTAGTCAAAACGTCAAGTATGGTCTCAAGTTATGTAATAATAAATAAGATCAAATGTCCCAAAGTTGAGGACAGTCTAGTCGTCCCCCAACAAAAAACAAGTACTAACAACACTCTTAAACCAGCCAGCTGGGAGAACGAAAGTTGAGACGAACTCGTCAAGTAATGAACAAGCCTAATTAACTGCCAAATACCCTGATTACCGAACCTATGGCAACTTTAATGAACAGAATGACCAACGATCCAAAAAAAGACATGAACACGAAATCCAGCTACTCCACAATCATGGCCCCCCTGCGAAGTGCCATACGGTAAGATGAGAGTGGCACCGACCAACCACCATGCAGTGCTACGACCGCCCGTTCAGGGAAAAGGTCTGGCAAAGCAGGTAGTCAGTTTTGACCAGAGGCAAGAAAGCGTCCGTTCAAGTCGATGGCAAGAGAGCAAGTCCTAAAACAGGTTAAAACCTCACCGAGGTAACAAGTGCATTGGCTATAATAGTCTCTAACACAATAGTTAACCCCGCGTACATCCTGTAGGGATTTTTCCCACATTAGTGTGAGTGAGACATTAATCTTTGTATGATTGACACATATGCCTCACCCCTGTCCTTATCTGGTTCAATTTTTTCTATTGAACTCGTCTGCTCTGTTGTACATTCAATTACTCTATACATAGCTTCACCGAATATTCTGTACGTTGGTTCGTACCACTTTCTGACTCTTCCGCACAGAAATTATTATTTTCAATTTCATCAGCAGCAGTGTAACACTCTATTTTTAAAATTCATGCACTCTTCAGTTCTTCATTACGCGAGAACAAAAGATCATGCGCGTCTTCAAGACCAACATTTTGAAAGCCAGCTTGTTAAATTAGTGCAGCTGCCTTTAGGTTGGATTCATCAGTGATTTTTTAACAAGTCGCTTTATCCGAAGCTGTACATTCAGGTCACAATTTTTTTCTAACACCGTTCATTGCAGATGTGGGAACTCTACTAATAATATGCAATGCTATCTTAATGCTGAGCGTCTTCCAGCATGACCTAATATCAACGTCACCAGAAGTTCACCCTCATGCTGTTCCCCGAATAGTTTCAAATAATGAGCATTAAACATTGCTTTGACACCAAACTTTATAGGTTGTGAGAGAGTTGTATTGGAAAAAAATTGCATCAATGTGTGGATAAAGTTCGTTTAGGTTTGGAGGATGACCTGGAGCGTTATTTAGTACAAGAAGGGCTTTATTGTCCATGTTTGGCTCTTTATCAAACTTTTCCAGGAAGGAAACAAAAAAAAAGAAAACTACTGAGGAAATGTTACTCTAAAAACCTAGTCTTATTTACTACATGCCAAATCACTGGAAATGCTTCTTTCTCTACCTTCTTTAATGTCCTAGAATTTTCGAAGCGGTATATTTAAACACGGTTGTAATTAGGCTACCGTTTGCAAAACCATCAAGCAATAAACTTATTCGGTCCTCAAGTACTTTAAATCTAAAAAGCATTAATTTCTCTTTGAGTTATAAATGTTCGAGTAGGCAGTTTCTTCCACAATAAGGTCGTTCGTTAAAATTAAAAACTTGCTTCGGAGACCAATTCTTGTCAAACACGTTTCTCTGAAAACACCAACAAACTCAGACACAGCTTGTCTGTCTGCATCGGCTGCTTCACCATGTAATCTAATGTTGAATTTTTGCTCATTTGAGTCTCACTTCGCCGTTTTAGATATTCAAAGAGAGATTTCGGTTTAATCTGAATCATATTACCATCCAATGGAACACATTTCCTTTTTTAGTTTTGTATCCAAGTATACACTTGGACACAAGTGTGTCATCATTGTGTAATATCAATCAAGGTATTTTGACGCTCTTGCGGCTGTCATGGGCTGATACGACCCACATGTGCGTGCCAACTATGGCATACTAAGCGCAAGTCAGCACTATTTTACACAAATGGTTCACATTCTAATTAGCACGTGAATACACAAACTGACCACATACTCTGTGAATTTGAAGAAACAATAATCAATATTTTAAGTATTTTGAAGAGAATTATACACCATTCACTAATTTAAAAAACTGAAGGTAATTTAACGAGATATTTTTCACCGAATGAAACTTGAAAATGTAATTCAACTTTTCAAACTGCCTGAACATGTAGTCTAGGCGTTGCACCCAGGTTTGTCAAGATTTCTCTGAATAACCATTTAATTCACATAAGTATGGTAAAATTTTCCTAAGCGTGTTAAAAAAGTCGAACTCTAAATTATATCTCTTCTGTTTCCTGGAAACCCACTTTCATAATCCTTTGAACCCATTATTTCAGCTGTGTCTGCAAAGGGCATGCTAAGTGGTGCATTATAACGTTATTATGTAGAACATGTTGCATTTTAAGCGTGTGTAAAATATTCCAAAAAGGAATAAACTACCAACAGAAAACATTGATACGCAATTATTATCTACAATTTATTCTACACCAAATAGTTAGAAAATTTGCTGATCACAAATTTTGTCCTCCACTTGCAACTCCGTCCGGATCATTGAAAAAAAATTATTGCCGTGCCTAGTTTACTCAAAAAGGGATTTTAAACGAGAGCTTGCTGCTGGTGTGAACTCATTTCTTACTTCTGTTTTCACACGGGCTTGTCATAGAAATACCTCTAAAATTGCTTGGTTTCTTAGAGAAAATAATGACCGGAAAACTACTTCGAAAGTTGCTGCGTTCATTAATACTCATGTGTACGATCACTGCCAGCAGTTTCAATTAGGAAGAACTGCCTTCAAATTATTTAATCACCACACTCAGCAATCGTCGCCTATTTGCACGTCCCGTTTATTAGAGACTATTCTAATAGTTCCGATCTTCACTTCAAAATTTTCAAGTTTTCTATAATATGCCAAAGAAAAAAGATAGGACACTCGCATTTTATGATCCTTGTATATAGGGTAACGGGTACTTTGTTGAAAATACTTTTGCGTAAGGTTAGGACTGTTGGAATAAGCAATAAACAGTTTCTGCTCGACAACCGTGAATTTGAAATGTTTCATTAAGGGGACGGTCTGATTCAAATTTGGACAGTGGTAGGTTTTCGGTTTTATAAACTCATCTTATAGAGAATTTTCTAGCGCATCCAACGGTATAATTTGCTCTCAAGTGCGTACATTGGTTCGTCTCCTAAGCGGAGTAGAAGATGCGCAGTAACGTGACCTTGACTCGCCAGTGTATGAGTGATTTCCCCCTCTCCTCCCTAATTACGAATCAGTTTCGGGCGTTCCTCAACGTGAATAGCAAGAGAGTTCATTCATGACCTTGCTTGAAATGCCTTAGTACTCAAACAAAACATTCTAACTCTCAGTGTTAATTATGATGATGTAACTGAGTGTTTGTTTTGAGTCCGGCTGCTCTGAGTGATCAGCTAATTAGCTGCTGTGTAAACATATAATCGCTGCTGTAAACATATAAAAACATATAATCACCTTGAAGGTACATGAATGGCAAATATATCATTCGAAAGGGCTCAAAAAGAGCTACTAAGTGAAAGAGTTGGAAAAAGAAAATTTTTTGTAATTGACAAAAAAATTTTAGTTTTAAAAAGACTGCTGTTCTGAAATTTACGTTCTCTGTTTTTAGATTTGGATCCTTTCCCACAGTTTTGAAGGTACAGGAATGGCTAATATACCAATCGATAGAGCTTAAAAAGATCTACATTAGCTGTTAAATATATATGAAAAAACTGATTAGTTCAGAAATAAAACGAAAAAAAAATAGAAAAATGGCTCTACTGAAAACTTAACTTTTTGATCTTTGCAGAGGCCCATCTCCCACAGTTTTGAAGGTACAGGAATGGAAAACATATCAATCGATAGCAATTGAAATATCCTAGAGAGGCGGTGGTACAGTTTTTTGAATTTCAAATCATGTTGAAAATTATAACCAGTTCAATTTGAAAAAATGGAAAAAATTGTCAATTTTTGGGAAAAAATTTATCATAATTCAAAAAATCAAATTATCGAAAAACCTTACCAACGGATCTCAAGACAAGACAATTAGCTACCTAGAAAACCTTTATCCAGTTCTGTAACTTTAAAATTGTGGGCGATGGGCTTTTTTCCCCAACACCCACTTTTTCTGTTTTTTTTTTTTAATTTTATTTTTTGAGTTTACGAGAAAAGCACACGAGTTCAAAAAGAAAGGCCTCATCATTTGACACCTAATGTGAAAATCTTAAGAAAATCCGTCGAGAACCGACGGACTTATTGTCTCCCCCAGACCGTCCCCTTAAACAGCTGGAAAGACTTGAAATTTTCACAAAGCCATCAAGGCCCCTAGGTTTTTACTTCTGGGGACATTTAAAGATTATGGTGTAGGAAACAGATTCGTTCCGAAAAAGACTTCAGCAGTAGATTTATTAAAGTATCCGCAAGGAATCGTGAAACTCGATCATGGTGGGTTCGAACGCGACTGGCAATCGTTGCTCCGGCGTTTGAACTACAGCATCGTAACAAATGGGCGTCATGCTGAACATCTTTTGTAAATCTAATCTAATTTGACACCGTATTTCTTGTAGTCATTGTAATTCGGACTGTTATTCTGTTTCTTGTGTTCATAATTCACATACTTTCCTAAGGCCGCCGTCACACGGAGACCAAATGGTAACGTTTCGTAATAATCGTCTACAGTCAGCGGTACCAATCGGTCTGTCCAGCGCCAGAAAACCGTCAGATTTTAGCCTTAATTTGAGACCAGCTTAGTCTCACCATGATTTCCGGCTCTGAAATCATGGTATGACTAAGCTGGCTGCTGGTCTCAAACTATGGGCGAAATCTGACGGTTTCGTGGCGGAAGACAAACCGATTGGTGCCGCTGACTGTAGAGTGTAGATGATTATTACGAAACGTTACTTTTTGGTCTCCGTACGACGGCGGCCTAGCTCCTACATCTATTTTCCCTGGTATTCTCATAGTAAAATTTTTTCTCCTATACGTTTCAAATTTCAAGTTCTTGTAACTCGTTAACGAAGCATTTTCGATCGCGTGGTTACTGAGTTATAAGTGTTTGTTTTAACGGTCCAAAACTTATGTCATAGTTTGTTCAAAAAGGTTCCGGTCACCCTGTGTCTCCATTGACAAACCTCATTTAAGTAGTGATTCAAGTACAACTAAGTAATTCATTTCTCCTATTTCCGAAAAACCGATGTACCGGTCTGAGCAAGTATTTGGGCTCCTATATGTGTACGTGTGCGTGAATATGTTTATCACAACGTAGACTCTTCGCTTTACCTTGAGAGCGAGATGCCTTAAGGATTATCCAATTTGTTCTGTAATATTTGTGTTTTTAGATTGATCGTGAGTTCATTCGATGTATTGAGTGACCAGTATGTTGATGTTCAACATCATCTTGTGGCTTATTTACATTACTCAGATGAAAATGGCTTCAAATATTTCCTTATTCGGTTCGAAAGTCCGTCTTATTAATTACTATATTTTAGATTTGCTTTGGAATTGACAGAAAGCCCTTCAAAGCATGAATGTGTGAAACAAAATTTGTTCATTTTTAGATTTATACAGGGTGTCTGGTAAATGAGTAGCTTTTTTAAAAACGTGGTTTGTAAAATATTAGTACTAGAAGGTTAAAATAGATTTCATTGAAAAGAGCAGGATTTTAAGTTTTATTTTATTTCGATTGTTTTATCTATTTGGCATTCCAAAAAGACAGAAATAACATGGTAAGAATATTTATCAACGGTGATAAAATGAAATCAGTGAGAAAATTGTCGACTGAGACACAGGTAAAGAAAAATACCGTAAAGTTTTTCTCAAAAATAACTTTATTAAAAACCATATAAAATGCAATGTCACCAATAAATTTCATTGCAGGATAAAGATCGGAGGTCATTTTCTTGCCGCGGAATAAAAAACATGATATTGTTGGGTAACAAAATTTTGAGGGATGAGTGTCATATTTACTTAAAAGTTAGGCCAAATAGACAAAATTATTGACACAATTAAGCTTTAAACCCTACCAAAATTAGACTTTAAATCCTACTCTTTTCAATTAAATCAACTTTAGCCTTCTAGCACTAATATTGAAAAACTACAGCATTTTTAAATCGGCTACTTGTTTAACGGACACCCTGTATGTAAAGTCTACATTACTCATGAATAATTATAGTCATGTATAATTTCCACCGCTCTCTCCAATGGAAGCATTTTTTAGCGTTAGTATCCAATATACATGAAATATCTCTGTAGACATTATCCTCTTTTTTTATTCTACGTCCAGTGTGACAAACGAACCACAACAACTTTGTGCTCGTCATAGCCGTGTGGCTTAAGGACCTGCCTCCGTGAGGGCAACGAGGGTTCGAGTCCCGGCGCTGTTGGCGATTTTCTCCGTTGGGTACGGGAGAAAAAATTCTAAGCACAATACCCCATTCTACCCAGGTGTCTGAAATGGGTACCGGTCTTGCCCGGGGGAAAGCGTCCTGGTGTTAGTTATAAGGCATTTGAAAAACCAATGTACATGGTGATATGTATCAGGCTGGAATTGGAAATGAAGCATCCGTAGATGCAGATGTGTGTGTGTCATAAATTTCTTTTCGAATATTTTTCACTTACCAATGCGGCGGAATTGAATGATTATGGACAAGCACACTCAGAGAAATTTTAACATCTGAGTATGTCGGCCATTGAGGAAAATTTTGGTATATCTGAGAGTATTACTTAAGACCGCATTTTCAAGCGATTGGGCAAGTTGAATCGCAAATTCAAATATCAAAAAGGGAGGAAATTTTGTTACAAAATCATGTTTTATGAAATTTTAGTATGAATACTATTCTTTCCCGAAACGTGAAATTTTCTGTCTTATATTAACCGATTAACAATAATTATTATCAGTTCCAATGAGCGATCAAAACGTATTCTGAGAAAGTGAAACCTTTAAATGAAGTGATGCTGTTTTACCTCGAGTGGCTCATGGTTGGTACACTTATGTGTGTTGTGCTGTCTATAAATATCAAAGGTAAGTGTCCCACAAGACACTTGTCGGTATGTCTTGAGGCTAGTCGATGCACAAGAGTGTCGGTTTTGTGGTGAAATTCTTCTCAGTGCAAGTCCTTCCAAGAATTGCATTCTCACTAGCTACATCGGGTATCTTGCCTTCACCCTAAAATGAAGAATTTCTCCATCTCCATACTATTTGATTTCTTTTCTAACTTTTCAGCCTTACGAAATAGTCCAATTTCTTCACATGTAAGTTGATTCAGGAATGCTCCTAGCATTTTCGTTTTGACCATAGTTGCAAACCATCCAATGAAGATCTGTTCCCTATCACCAAAATTTTATTTGTTAATAAAGAAAAACACATTCATATAATTTAATTATTACACATCCATGAACTTAAACCTTCCCTTAATGAAAACACTAGTGATTTTTTCGCTCTTAAACTGTTTAGCAGAACTTCAGATTACTAGGTATGACGAAACTGCTCGACCATTTTGCTCTTGTCTCTCGTGTGGTGAACATCGATGTTTTTGCACAATATATGTAGTCCTGGTACGATTTCGGTGATGAAAATTTGATCCTTTGTCTAGTCGCTTGCGTCTTTTGAGATCCACATATCTAGTCTATATTACTTAAGTTTTAGTTTTTGCGTATTTCCAAAGTGACTGAAAATTATTCTGTATTTTTTTCCAGCCTGAGGATGTTAGATACGTCGAAACGTTGCATTTTATAATTAGACAGGAATGTAGATTTTAATGAATTGCTGTGTTTTAGTACAAAAATGATAGGAACATTCCTGAATCAACTTACACGTGAAGAAATTGGACTAATTGATTTCCATACTGTTTGTATTTCCGGTGAACAATTCGCATAATTCCCTGAAACGTCTTTTGATTTTGATATCAATTTCTGGTACAACCCTAACTGATTTCTCTTCACAATGTATATATAGCTTAACGATGTGCTTATTGTGTTCAGTATTGTGTATTTATAATTTTCCATTTGAAATATTCATTGCATCAATCCAGAATTCCAAGAGAATTGTGCAAGTATGCAGAGCTGGTACATTTCACCCAGAATGCAATGCTTACGTCATCAACTTTCACACAACTTGTAACTGCTAAACGTCAAAACCTAACCCGAACTTCTACCTCTACGGTTAAAAAAACTCAAATGGCTGAGCGTCATCATAGGTTAAAGATATAATTATTACCATAACGAGTTGACCGTAATTTGTTAAACTCAAGTCCAAACTTCAACTCAAATTTAAAGTTAATTGTATTAAGTGTGCAATTTCTAAAATTAAAAAAAATACCTGGATCGTGCATTTATCTAGCTTTGATAACGTATTTATGAAAACTGAATTTGCCACTGCTGATCGGTCACCAGCATTATCAAAATCCCTTCCGTGACCACCGGTGGCGCACATTGCGGTCAAAGTGTTAAGTTTTGATCTCCGTACAGTTTAACAAAGAACACAATACAGTATGAATTCAAGTGTGTTACACATCACGTATATTTCTACATGTGTTAATACAACTTCTTAACCAGTGTAAACATTGAAAAGTACAAATCATCTTTGTGAGATAACAAAAATAAAAGTTTTCAATAAGAATGCAGTATATGGATAGCACACTCGTTCAAGAGAATGCTTAATGCACCGGAGTCCACGAGAGAAAGAAGAAAGAACGTAAAGGAGAAAATTGTCAAACTGCGGATTCCGGCATCCTTCGTAGCTGAAACGACTGAGGGCAGCTAAGGTAGCGAGTGAAGAGCGCTAATTCCTTAAAAACGTAATACCATTCATATGAATGCAAGAATAATTGCTATTTAACTTAAAATAGAATGAGTTACGCTAGATCGATCATTTACTTATGCCTCGATTGCAAGTTGTATTTGCTTCGAGAACTGTTCTTTCTGCCAACAAGCTGCTGTTCAACATTTAGTTCATCTGCGAAATCTAGCGCATCATTTTCAGTGTCTGGCAGAGGCGGCACTTTTTGAATGCACGAATAAGCGTCTTCATTTAGGTGCGCTACTCTCAATCGATCCCAGTGCACTCTTTCCTCTCGGCACCGGAATAAAGCACTTTGATCGCAGCTTGCGTTGCAGTTTTCTCTACAATTATTCAGTACGGTCCAATCCAATCAGTTGGTCATGCAGTTTCAACTGCAGCTCTTCATGTAGGATTAGGCAACGATTAAAAGTTGCCCAGGTGCACGTGATTATTTCTTACTGCGCACTCTTCCTATTGAGGAAATTTAACTGTTCAGGGGCGGAGGAGAAGAAATTGTATGACTAAACGATTGGTAATATACCTACCTACAGTAAGATAGTGTAATGAAACAAAAATTTCCCTCACATTAATTTGTTAACAACAGTAAAACCAAATTAAAGTTCATTTTTCAATGTGCCCTTCTTTTGTTTTGATTACCCTCTGAAGTCTTCCTCGGAAACTTTCAACAGAGACGAGCATTTTCTTCTCCGGTTCAATAGGGGCTTGACGTCCATTCAGTTTCAGAATACTACAGAACGTTTTAACTACAAATTTTGTGTTTAAAGGTGAAAGGAAAACATTAGAGATTAATTCATTGTATTTATTTTTGCAAAGACAAATATCAGTAACTTTCATTTCAAGTTTTAAAAGAGTCCTGGATTTTTTTCTTCAACATAAACAATTCACGTTGTGTAACTTGAAGCTCACTTTTGCACTGTAAATGAGCATATATGGAATAGAAAAGGCATAGTCTATTCTGAGTGCCCTTAACCAATCAATCATAAGAATTTTCGCAGTTTTTACAAGAAACGGTTGGCATGGAATCTCTTCAATGAAACACTGGTAACTACATACTTTTTAGTCCTGCCGTGTCCATGGTAACGCACCACGCCCAGAAGCGGGAGCATTCGCTGTACGCGGGGACCAAATAATTCTAATATTCGACTGTGAAACATGAAGTGAAGTAGTATTTATTTAAACAAACAAACAATTTATTTACCACAGGTGATACAAAGGTAGAATGTTTCTTAAGTCTAGTACAATGGTCAAATTTGAGTATATCTACCTGTGGGCCCGAACAAGTTCAGCGACTTCTAGGGCATCCTACCATAATGTTATTCTAAGGTGTACAATAAAGTTTAACCTAATTCACTTGACCTAGTTTCGCATTAGACTGATCAATGAGATAATCAACTCGGTATTTGATGCTTCATTTTTACAATATTGGTCATATGGACTATATTTAAACAGCGTATTCGATAAACGGTTTAAGAGCAGACTGAAGATCGGCGATATTACCCATGGCAAATTACATTATTAGGATCAGTCATGTAGGAGGCAAGATTTGACTTGATGATCTTACACGACTAGTATGCTGATAGGAAGTGAGACTCAAGATTTCTTTTGAATACCTTGTAAGAAATGCCTTCACGGATCTCCGCAGGTATTGAGTTCCGAGTTTTAGTTCCAACGAAGAGGATACTGTGTTGCGACCGGGCCTTTGAATAATAAGGAAGCATGAATTTACTTCTATTTCGGGTTAAATAGTCATGATGAACAGTTTGCGCAGTTAAAAAATGTTTTAGGCCATTGTCGCCATCATTTGTTTTTGTTTTGTAATTGAAATTACAAATGGAGATTTTGTAGAAATCCGAAAGTTTGAGTATTTGTAAATTTTTGAATTAATCATTTGTGTGAGCATTATATTCTAGGTTCTTTACCACTCTGATTTTTTTTTTGCAGAGTAAAAATTTTATTGGTTTTATTTATATCAATTCCGTGCCATGCTTCTATTCCGTATTGCAAGTATGGGGAAATGAGCGTTCTGTAGAGCATTTGTAAAGCTGATTCAGGCAGGAAATTTTTAACTTTATTTAGGATTCCGATGGATTTTGATAATTTAGAACTAATATGAGCAATGTGCTCTTTGAAGGTCAGATGTTTATCTACTATGATGCCCAGAAATTTACATGAGTTGGTTTCTTCGATACCTTGCTAATAATTGGTAGCACGGCGATAGATCGATAATTGTTTACACAGGTTTTTTCACCATTTTTAAAGATAGGGGTTACTCTAGCAACTTTGAGGGAGTTCGGGAAAGTGCCTATTAAGAGAGACTGGTTAATAATATTGGATAAGAGCGGGGCTACAATATCGGCAATAACTTTAAGTACTTTAGTCGGAAACGTTTGTAACCCACTCGATTTATTTTTCAGGTTGTTTATGCACGCAATTACATCGGAAGAGTTGGTAGGCGTAAAGAAAATGGAGTTGTGTTCTCGAAGATTATCCATGTATTCCAGGTGATCAGTAGGTTCACTTAGAATCTCATCAGCTATAGTTTCCCTGCGTGTACGAAGAAATTGTTAAAGCGATTCGCAATTTCTTTCTTCTCATGGTATGCTACATTATCTTGAACAACATGTTTAATTTTCTTTTTATCGGCGTTATTCGGTTTACAGCAAGAGTTAAGGAGGCGCCAAGTCTTTATAACGTCAGCTTTAAATTTAATAAACTTGAGCGTAAAGTAGCTCTTTCTTGATATCCTAATCTGGTTTTTCACATAGTTTCTGAATCGGTTATACGAGTAAGTTTGTCTAGATATTCGCCCTTCGTGAAAGAGGGCTAGGTATGCTTGACGTTTCTTTATATTTATCACGATGTCTCCAGTAATCCAGGGCTTTTATTTATTTTTCGGCGGGGTAACTGTACGAATTACAATTGGACAACACTGATTGTATGCGGTCATTATAGTTTCAGTCAACTTTACTACTGCTTCATCGATGCTCGTTGCATTATTGTGTTGAGGGATGTGCAATGTTGGCATTGATTCTTCTAGAACGGTGCGCATTTCTTCTAAATTTGATTCATTTACTTCACGAAATGAGTAAGTTTCAGCCCGTGGTTCGGTGCAAGCAATATAGACATTTTTCTTAATAAGAAAGACTGGAAAATGATCTGATGAGTCAGAAGTATTTATTCCAGCAAGAAATTCAGTTGGGTCTGTCATAAAGATATTGTCAAGCAGCGTAGCACATTCTGAGGATATTCGTGTAGGCTTTGTGATGATCGGAAGGAAGGATTTAGACTGAAAGGCATTTAGGAAATTAGAGATTGGTTCACAGCTTTCATGTTTCAGTAAATCATAATTGAAGTCACCGCATATTATTATGTCATTGTATATGGACCTGTTGAATTGAGAAATAATACGATTTAGCTCATTCAGGAAGGGTATAGGACAGGCTGTAGGAGGCCTATACACCGTTCCAAGCACAATTCCTTTACAATCTCTAGACAGTTCTACGAAGAGTGATTCTATATGATCCCGATTCGTTGTTGCACATGCTATGATTCTCGAGTCTATGTGGTTAGATATACATGTACTGATGCCTCCGCCTCGTTTATTTTTTCGTAGCGAATGGTAACAATGATAATTTTCAAATCGAATCATGTCTTTGGTTGAGTCATCTAGCCACCTTTCGGTGAAGCTAATCACGTCTAGTTTATACTTAAGTTCAGTAATAGTACATTATATCTCTTCCAATTTTGAATAGAGTGACCTACAGTTCCAACACAGGAGTGAGGAATCATGGCGAGTTATTGATATAGTTTCGTTGAATTTTGATATATTAGTATACCTACAATCTTCAGAGTCGTTAAGGTTTGTATATATTCTGTTCAAATGATTGAGATCTGGGTCGATTTCGTCGAGGATATCAGCGTGATCAGTCATTTAAAATTAGTAAACAGTAATCAGTAAGTAATATATAACTTAAAAACGAAAAACAGAGTCGGAATTAAAAGGATATTCCTGTCTAAAAACTAGCTTAGGAAGTATGAGAGAAATGAGTAAAAAATTCAAGCGCGATTTCGTGAGTACACACATACTCAGTCCATGAGTGAATAATATTGGAGTTCAATATCTCAACATTGGTGCTTACAAATTGCTTAGGGCGTTGTCACAAAGTTCACATACAACAGGTAATAAGTTTAAAAAATATTTGTTTTAAGATATGGTAATAAGTTTTATGTTGTTAAATTATGTTTTAGTTTCTATATTATAAAACGTTTCGCATTATAAAACGACACAGAAGAACTCAGAACCTCTGCCCGACGGAAGCGTTTTAATAAATCGTCGCGTAATTTGTTGGTGAAGCTGCGTCATTTCCTCTGTCGCTTGGATTCTCAGAGAAGACGCTGCAACATACCTGTTTGAGTGATCCACGATAGTTGAGTTGCTTTTGAAGCCTCAAAGGGGTTTTTAAAGGGAATGTTTCAACTAGAACTGCTTCTTTTTCGTCAAGGCGGCTTCTCAAAGAGAGAAACTTCCCGTTTTTAGGCAGATTCGACAATTGATTTTTCTTTCCAGACATGGCATACACGAATTAATAAATTTGTTTATGTCCTTCAACATATTCATCTAGCAGCCTAAATCGATAAAATCTTCCAGGTTTTAGAACAACCCTGATGAGCTCTAAATCTGTTATCGTCTGATTCTTCCAAAGCGTTAAACGCAATGATTAGATGCTTAATCCTGTTACGAGTTCGTTGAACCACAGAACTTCAATCTGTACATACGAGAGGTAATCAAAAAGTTCTCAGACAAATGCCATAATTTCTTTATTTAGCAACTCATTACTTTTATTTCTCTACACAAGCTTCATTGTTGTCTATACAAATTTGTAAACTATGTTTCCAGCTGTAAATGCCTTCCTGATAGAATTGGGAAGGGGGGAGGCCTGTTTTACTAGGTCCTGTACAAGAGAGGTTTTCTTCATTTGTTGCTGTGGTGGGTCTTCTCCTCGTGGGTCGTCATCAAGTTGGACTCTTCCCTCTTTAAAGCGTTTAATCCAATCATAAACGACTGCTCTACATGGTGCAGAGTCTCCATAAACCTGCTGTAAAGCTTCGATGATCTTAACAGGTTTCCAATTAAGTTTAGTTAAAAATTTCACGTTCTCAAAATTGATCTCAAAATTTGCCATTTGAAGGGTTGAAAATTACTATTTTGAGATGCAACCTTTCTCGATGCTGACCTGACACAGACAGATGAGACAGCTGCACCACGCTGCTGCACCTGCAACTCATGCAAGTTATCAGGGAAGCTTAGGGACAGGTTTCAACCTGTAAAAACTTGTAAATCTCTGTTCAGTTCAAAATTATGGCATTTGTTTGAGATCTTTTTGACTAACCCTCGTACATCCTATAGTACAGAACTGCCTCTCCAATGAAGAAATTGGGATTAAGCTCAATTTGTGGAACTTCTGGTGTTTTAGCATTCTCAAATATTCTGGAACGGGATCATATCTTGGATCTCGCTTTTATCTCACATTTTTCCTCATCAAATCGTCTTCTGCCAGTCTCACATCTACAGCCTTTTCTATCACTGCCGTGAGCAGAGCTGTTCCTTGTTCTTCGTTTATTTTCTTTTGCATTTTCTTCTAGTACGTCTCTTGACAGAGCTTTAAAGAGCGTCTGGTTACTGTTGTTGCACTTCCGAGGTCGGAATATCAAACAATTTGCCTCGTCTTAACTGCGTAGCTGTATTGCTAGTATCTTGCAATCGATTTGATCTTTCAACATAATAACAACCCACACCATACATACTTTAATTAAGATGTATTAAGATATTGCTAAGAAACACGATGAAGTATATCTTTCGCAGTGGCGAAGCTAAAGTCCGGATCTAAATCCTTTTTAAAATTTGTATGGGATTGTTAAGAAAAATATCAGTGCAAGGGAACACAAGAATCTTGAAAAATTGCAAGAAATTGTAGAAGAGGAGAGCTCCAGCGTCCCTGTTGAAGTTTGCAAGAACCTAGAGAAGTGAGCTACAAAAACGTGTAGAGACAGTTATTAAAAATGAAGAGCAATCATCTGGCTACTGTGGTAAGTACGAATAAAAAGAATGTGGTGATTTTGCTATTTTCTTATAACTTGTTTATATTAAATTTTCTGTTAAAATTTGAATTTGCAATGCTTTCTAAAACACCTTCAAAACAATTTGCAGCGTTTTGAAGTTTTTATTTAAACATATTCAAGAATAATACAGGGCTACCAATAACTTCGGGCGTAATTGTAAATGTCACCCAATTCCTGGTGATAGTTCTCAGTGATG
>JACJUY010001082.1:15266-49698 GCA_014220935.1 Platorchestia sp. MABIK | reverse complement strand
GTACAATTATCTAGTTTTTCCTTGGACTCGCCACGCATAATTCTACGCTTCCGTGTCCCATAAACATACCGAACGCTATGCGGTACTCACCAGTAACGCGAGTATAATACTGCCTCAATTTTTAATAGGGTTTGATGTCTCTGGTACTGGAGATAAAACTGATACTAGTGAGACAGGGAAAAAAATACCAAATAGTGATGAAAATTTAATTCGATATTATATAGAAGCATTTCATTTAGGAAACCTTGCTTTGTTTCATCTCAAATTACAGGTAAAATAATTACTTTCATCATATTGTTGGAAGAATTTCTTGAAATCCAACAACAAGGACACACATTTCTGTGACCAAATGTAATCAACGCATTTAAAAGTAAATTTGACATTCCTGATAATAAGTTTAACAAAATTGAATGACTATTTCCAACAGCAGATCTGTTTACAGTTACACAGACAATTTTAGTCGTGACTTCAAGTGTAAAACAACATTTAATAAATTTTTAATGGTGTTCAACCATTTAAAATCAAATTAGAAAATAATGTTCAGTGTAAAAAATGTACTTTTCAGTTTATTCCTGTGTGTAGAAGCGTAGTGTATGAATCAAAATCTTTCCAAAATGAATCTGCTTATACTAGGGTAGTTGGTGACATGCTAAGGAAATAACCTACCAGAGGTCAAATCCTTCATTTAGGCATGATAATTCTCTTGAACTCATTCTCCACTAAGATGCTTTCGAGGTTTGCAATTTGCTTTGCTCAAGTTGAAGGTCTAAAGCTGATCATACCATTCTGGTTTTACAATAAACACGAAAAGATATCAGCTATTTTGGGTAGGAGGTTATTTTTGAATATTGGGTGAACGACCTGTAGGATTTCAAGAAAAATGGGACTAAATTTGGCAGAAACACGATCAGAGGCACTATTCACTGTATTACTGGAGACAACTTTGCCCTTCATTGTGTGTTGGAGGATTCACACAAATGTTTTGTAGGTTTTCCTTTACTCCGGACAAGATATTAGGCAAAATCCATTGACTATTTGACCATGTAAAACAGTTGAAAGTTACAAGTTAGATCTTGTTGGGCTTTCAAACGGAGTGAACTATGTCAGAGGTGTTCAATTAAATTCTGAATTTAATGTTCTGTCATATCATGTTAGTCAGCCTGGGTTACCTCCATGTCTGGGTCATGACCTATTTGAGGGTATTGTGAACTGCTCTTTTCATTTAAAATTAAGTTTGACTAAACAAATGGTGCCTCTAAACAAATGTCTCTCGCGACCTAACATTACTGAAATTTATTAAAGAACTTATCTGGTCTAAGAATGCCTTGGCTCGTATTTATGTAGTAAGTGCGTGTAGCGGTAAGCAATTGTATCTGGCGCTGAATTGTGCAAAAAAACGGTATTTTGATTCCGCTCCGAACAAATGGCGTAACTGATCTCATGACTTGCAACGATGTTCGTACTTGGCCTAGTACCAGAGAAGAAACACACCATTTTCTTCAACAAATTGCTCTTAGATCGAGTCTAAAACTCACTTTACAATCTAGCTCGTCTATCATAAACTCCAATGGCTTGAAAGACAAAACTGAATGTTTCAACATCAACGGAAAACACCAAAATAAATTGACAAATTCAACTCGATTGCTAGCTTTTTCAAGAGAAATCTCAAGCAACCCTAACCATTGCTTGCCTACTGATGATGAACATTTTCCTCCCTCGATCTCTGAATACTGCACAGTACCCACAAAAAATAGGTTTTCGTTATTTTCTGACGCGAACACAGAGAGCGACATACCCTTCTCACAAACGAGTACAAATCATCAACATACAACCACGTACTCCGAAGCAGTGAAATCAATACGAAGAGAAAAATTCCAGCAAAATCTCAGTCGAAATTTGAAAGAAAATTCACAGCCCAACCGCATACAGAATCACCACCAAGAAAGTGGAAATGACGAGAGCGCCCCTCATTTCTCAGTCGCTCCCACAACCAAAATTGACCACAACCTGCTAATTCAAAACCAGGATTACGAGAAATTCAAAAAACTCCTGTCTAATAATGCTGAAAATCAGCCTGAATATGACCCAAACTCCATATGCTCACTCGTCAATACCACAATGGATGAATTAAAACGATTATTGAAAATAAAGCTGCTACCTACCATGGCCGATGGGCACTGCCTCCTTCATGCAGTAACTCACCAGCTTAACACACGATCGTTTTTAAAATGGAATTACAATTCCTTAAAAGCAGCAATCAAAAAAGAGAGCACAGCATATGAAAACAAATATGTCAATTTCCTTGACAAGAAATGCGGTGACCTACCTAGGCTCATAAGTAAATACATTGACGAAAAACATTTTGATCGTGATGCCGGAGACCTAATACCACAAATCATAACAAATGTGACTGATGAAAGAATTCTCATCTTCGATGAACAAGGCAATGGTGTTTGGAGAAGAGTAGTCGTACCCTCACCAGAATTATCGACTAACAACCCTCCGTTAATACTTTATCGAAAAAATGACCGATACAGTACCCTTGTTGAGCAAGACAAAAACAAGACTGATATCACATCATCTCCATGACAAAATACTGTTGTCCAGTTGAATGGCAGTCTCTCAAATGTACCTGACGCTATTCTTGACTCTCTGGGCAACAATGATAAGATCAACGAATCCCCGAAACAGTCCCTACCAAAAAATCCCTTTGACGCCGCTAATAATCGCCATAAAATAGAAAATATCAAAATTAAGCAAATCTATGCTCGTAGCCTAAATAGTAAGCTGGATGACATTAGAGTAATTTGGGTCACAGAAGACATTGACATCTTATGTGTTTCCGAGACATGGTTTGATTCGCGAACCCAGAGCTCGTTTTTCAATATTCTCGATTACGTGCTGTACCGCTATGACGGTGGCAGAAGTTGCAAAGGTAGTGGATCTTGTATTTTCGTGAAAGAAATTTATTCGTCATCTTTACTTTTAACAAACGAAGTGTGCGAAGGCTTAGAAATGGTTTGGCTAAAAGTACAAAGAAAAAAACATAAATCCATTAAAACCAGCAGCCTTTTCAGGCACCCATCGGCTTCTCAACCTACAACACTAGAGTTCATTGAGAAAATTTTTAAAGAAATTCTAGCTAAAAAAAAGTCATTCTTTGCTTTCGGCGTTTTTAACATTGACTTAACGGATGAAAAAATCAGCTTAGCAGACTGCTGTACAAACTAAACCTTTCACAAATGGTTAAAGAACCGACTCGCGCTACAAAAGTCTCTAAAACTCTCCTCGATCTGGCAATCACAAACAAACCTACGGCTATACTCAGTACAGTTATATCCAAGGAAGATGGATACATGGAACCGGCATCAGCGCTCTAAAATGAAGCCAATTTTCGGTAGCTGTAGAGTGACGGCACAGATCATATACTAGAAGAGACCCAACTTCCAATGCTATCATGATTTCTCAGAATAACCCTGCATGATCCGTTTCAAAAATTGTTTTGCTTATAAACTTTTGTTATTTTTCTGTTGCTCATTGCTTGTATTATAATTTAAAAATCAATCATGCAGAAACATGATTGATGTTTAAATTGATTTTTAAATGCACTTACGTAGCCTTGTAGAGAAATAATAGTATACCTACTCTGACTTTACTTAGCAGTAAAATGAATGATTCAGCTTTGAGTATGTCAACATCTTTACTTAAATCTGGTCACTTTCAAAGATGGCTTTTAATGAAAAGTGATCAAACAAAGTTGTTCACAATAGGCGGCCATTCAGAGTTGGCCACCAATGGTGATCATACAAAGTTTACATAGGATTTGCCTTAGATAATTCAAGGTGAAAAAACTTAATCAAGAGGTCTTTCTGACAAATTTTGTTTAGGATAAATGGAATTTCCATTATTATGAGCTTTACTCTCAAATTGAAATTTGACTTGATTTGAATGAAGAAAGCCAGTTACAATGAAAAAATATTTTTAAGATATAGAATGTTCTCATTGAAATCAGTAAATTTACATATTGAAAAAGTGAAGTACATTTTAAAATCCGATCATGTTAAAATTGAAAATCACATCAATTTATTGTAAACCACTTTATATAATTAAGAAATGTCACTTTTAAAAAATGTCATGTAGGCAATGATGGGTAGTATTTAATTCATTTTTGTCCAGAATTTGTTGTATTCTAATGTGCTGAACAATGAACAGCATTTTTGAAGGAAATCCTACATGCACTGTTGTTGTTGTCAAAGTAGAAACAGCAAATATTTTGCTTTAAAACATTCATAAACATTGCACCTAATAGCCATAATAGGGTGTGCAAGTCAGTAACATGTTAATTAATTTTTCTTTTTTGCATCATTAGATGTTTTACATTTGTGTGTATCAGCTGTGAAAATTTCATAAGGATCTGTGCAACGGTTCACAAGATACAAAGGATAGAAGCTGGGTAATAGGATGATGTAGTTTAATTATTAGATTATTTTATCTGATTAATTTGCATCTGAAGGGGTAAAAAACTTATTTCTGATATCTCAAAGGCTTGTGTTTTTAAAATGGTGTGGGTACTCATGAATGAAGGGCCAACACACCCTGAGCCATACATTGTGTGTGGATAATTTACAAGCATTGCCAGAATATATGGATAATTTATTAGCAGACGTATGACTCTTACATTCCTGGGGATTTATATTGAATGGTACTTGGCCCAAATGAGTATATTCCTCATTCCCTTTTACTTGCTCTGTGAAATCATGTCATGGTGGTGGAGCCTTGAACACAGGAAAAATTAAGGTTGCTGGAAGTGCTACTTATTGGGTAGTATGCTTTTATTTTATTCAAGATGATAAATCACTGTTCTTAATTTCTTCCTGTATTTCTCCATCAGCTGCTGGTGTTGAATTTCCTGCTCTTGATGCTGTGAGGCCTGCCACTCCTGGGGCGTCGATCGAGGCCTGGCACTTGTGCAATTAGGCGTGCCACCAGTGACCAGCTAACAATGCTCTTCAGCATCATGGAGGGTAACAACACAGGCTGATCGTAAGTTTTCACGTGTACGTACAAAAATTTCATGAATAACAAACTTCAACATGAATACAATTAGCTACAAGTTGAAATTGAAGCACAAAAACTACTTGAGAAAAGATGAAAATCAGACTGGCTGCTCAACATTCAAGTGATTCTGTTGCAGATGGATTACAATTTGTCTAAAAATTAATACTGACGGTTTTAGCGGCAGTGAAACAACAATGAAATTTGTTAGTGAGTTCGATATATTAAATTTCAGAAATAATTTGTCGGATGGATTTAAGAAACCTATTAACTCAAATAATGCCGGCAATGTATTTTCTACCCATGATGAAGACACTTTGTATATAAAATAACTTTGCTGCCCAACATCTGTCAACCTAATGCGCGAGTCAGTCAAGAAAACAGGATTTAAAGGATTTTCAATTCATATTAAAAGCATTAATAACTTGTTCCACAAAATTGTAAAACTGGGCATGTGTTTTTCACTTATGTATAAAAATAGTCAAGATCATTTAAAATAAATATTCTGGAAAATTGAAAGCAGAGGTGTTTGCAATAACAACCCGACAGCAAAAGAATTTGCTTGTTCCTATCAACGTCAATTTGTTCACAACGAAATAAACGATGTTCTTAATGGTAACTGCACGTCTTTTGAAGATGTAACAATTTTAACAGCATCTAGTAGAAGCAACCCATCTTTAATGATCTCATCTTGCGCTGTAACAGAGTTCAACAATTTGTGTTCTAAGAATAGAATAATGTCTGACGCTGCTCAATGTAATGATTCATGCAAAGAGGATAAATGTACCAAATATATAGAAAATTGTTCCAAATTTTTTTCTAATTTAGTGTATTTTTATAATGTTGTTTCTTATACAGGGTGTTGCATGGTGGACCTCTTAGTACAAACTTCGGCTAATAGTAGAAAATACACATTTTAACACTTTTTCATCAGTCGAAAAATATCGAAAACGCTTAGTTTTTTAATTATTGGGCTGAGAAGTTTTTTAATGCAACGCTTCAAGAACACAACAGCGATTTCGCAACAGACAGGCATAAGGGCAATATGGGGAATTGGAATGAACAAATGTTGGTGGCGATTTTCTCTGTTGGGTATAGGAGGAAAAATTCTAAGCACAATGCCCCACTCTACCCAGGTGTCTGAAATGGGGACCGGTCTTTGACCGGGGAAAGCGTCATGGCGTCCTGGTGTTAGTTTTAAGGCATTTGAAAAACCAATGTAAAAGGTGAAATGTTTCATGCTTCAATTGGAAATAAAGCATCCGTAGATGCCGATGTTTGTTTGTTTGTTTTTGGCATAATCGAACATGTTTTATTTAAAGTTTAAAACATTAATTCACAGATTCAGGAAATTTCTAGAAATTCCTAGTCAACGTTAGCAATCCCTGGTGAGAAGCGTATGTGTGTCTTTTGTCAGTTAGCACCGTGGCACGGAAGTGGTAAGATGTATCGCCTTACAAATGCACAAATGGCAGACATGCATTTCACTTATGGTGCTGCTAATGGTAATGCAAGACGTGCCGCAAGAATCTATCACGAAAGTTACCCTAATCGAGAAGTCCCTGATCATCGATTATTCAATGCATTGCACCGAAGATTGACGGAAACCGGCAGTTTTAATGTAAACAGCGTAGACGTTGGTCGCCCAATAAATTATCATCGAGAGCAAGAAGTGTTGGAACATTTCCGTAGAAACCCGCGTACGAGCACCCGTGCCGCAGCAGCATCTTTGGGTATTCGTGACCATAGTACAGTGTGGCATGTATTGAACCGGAACAATTATCATCCACATCACTTCCAGAGAGTCCAGGGTCTCCTTCCCGTTGATTATGGCCCTCGTGAGCGATTCGCGCAGTGGCTTTTAGATCGGGGGGTAGAAGAGGCCAATTTTGCAAAGTGTGTGTTGTTTACGGATGAAGCAACCTTCAGCCGAGATGGAATTTTTGATTTTCATAACTTTCACTCATGGCAGCAGAACAACCCTCATGTCATCCATGAACGTCATCACCAACATCGCTACACTGTCAATGTTTGGGCAGGTTTCGTGCACAATCAACTCATTGGTCCATACATTCTGCCAGAGCGTCTTACTAGAGATGTGTACAAAATATTCTTGAAGAAGTCCTTCCTGGTTTAGGGGAAAATGTGCCATTAGGTATTCGTAGACGACTTTGGTTCCAACACTATGGAGCTCCGGCACATTATGCTCTAAATGTGCGACGGTTTCTTGACCAATAATTTCCAAATCGATGGATTGGTCGTGGTGGTGCAGTGTCCTGGCCACCGAGATCACCTGATTTGACTCTGTTAGATTTTTTGACTTGAAATCTCTGATTTTTGTGACACCTGTGGAGTCGGAAGAAGACCTTGTCGCTCGAATTCCAGTCGCTGCTGGAGATATCGCTGACAACCCAGGAATGTTTGGCAACGTACGCAACTCGCTTCGACGAAGGTGTCGTGCGTGTATCGATGTTAATGGTCGAAATTTTGAACACCTACTTTGATGCGTTACTTTCTATTATTTATTAAAGTACCTCATGTTATCTAACGTTTTTCATTACCCTCGTGTGTTATTATTGAACTTTAGTGCATGTGGTTACTATGATCGACGTGAGTTCTTGAAGCGCAGCATTAAAAACTGCTATGCCCAATTATTAAAAAACTAAGCGTTTTCGAAATTTTTTCATTGATGAAAAAGTGTTTAAATTTGTATTTTCTACTAGTAGCCGAAGTTTGTATCAAGAGTTCCACCAACACCCTGTATAGGAGGATACATAATAAGAAAATTAAAAAATGTACATTGTTGCGAATCATGTATAATTGACCTTTGTCGAATTGCTGGCAATAAAGATTCCTTAAAGTTCATTGATCTTAAAGAGAAAGTGCATTTAACTCATCCATCAAATGATGTAATTGATGTATGTTTAATTGCTGAAAAGAAATGTCAGCAAGATCTTGCTATGTGAATGAATTCTAATACTTACAACTTAAAAAATGCTTATTTCGAAACTTCGTATATGTATTGAAACGAAACTGTTCACTTCACTTGACAATCACAGTTTCGAAGTTGATCCTCTACGTAATCATATTTATTTATTAATGAAACACGTTTTATCTGAATATATTACTTTAAGATGCCATCACTCTACTAAACTATTTAACGAAACTATTCATAAACAGAAAAAAATTAGGCGTCAGATCTCAAATCAATTAACTGCATTTTCAGGTATGTAAATTTTACACCTATTTTCTATAAAATTTAATCTGTACAACCAAATGAAATTACTGTATGGTTGTAAAAATGTTCTTTATTAACTAAGAACACGAAGAAAAAATCATGTATGTAGAGCGAATGTAATTATTCATTTCTTTGCATAACTGGATGTAAGTTGCTAAATAAATGTTTCTATGTAATTGTTGTTTTTCTTCATCATTCAGCGAAGACGCAATTGAAATATATGCCTAAGAAAAAATACTTATAACACAGAGTAGCGAAAGTCTTCCATTTCACAGCGCGGTCTTCAGTCGCTGATGATGGGGGTGGTGGTACCCCTCCACTGCCACACCACCTCCACAACTGGGGCCAAATGCCGGGTGGGCGGGGCTTGGGACGGCAGAAGTGGCTTCACTAGCTTGACTGGCAAAAGATAGCGATGCCGGTTCCATGTATCCAACTTCCTTGGTTATATCACCCTCGGTTGCCGATCATCACTCTGTAGAATGTCAAATTAATATTGCAAAGGAAAGACAAAACTATCGTTCCATGACTTACCGCTTGAAAAGTCAATATTCACCGGAACTGTTTCATGAAAAACTCCTAAGCAGGTTCACCGAATTTCAAAGTATGATGCAAGCTGACGATGTGGACATTCAAGTTTCTATCTTTAACGAGATCTTTGCAGTAGCTCTCGATGAAAACGCACCTTATTTCACCAAAATAACTAAGCCATAACGCACTGTGTGGATCACTAACGAAGTCAAAGAACTGAGCAGAGAAAAGAAAATTTACTTGCGGGAGTATAAAGAAAATAGGTCGAACAGTACATTATACAGGAGTGATAAAGAACTTGGAAAGATTCTTCGGAAGAAAATCACGCAAGCAGAACAAACTCACTTTCACCAAGAACTATTCACGGCAAAAAATAACCCAAAACGTACATGGGAAATTTTTAGTGAGGTGGCTCAATATAAAAATTCAGACCGCATAAGTAATTTTGAAAATCATTTGCAAAAAGCCACTGAGTTCCATCCATTCTTTTCAAAAGTAGGTGCTCAAGTCTACAGTGAAGTAAATAAAACCAGTCCGGGGCAACTGTCAGTTGAAAGTTCGTACCCTACTGCACTTTCAAAGGCTGGTGCCCTGTAGAGGCCACGTCCTGTCGATTTACCAGAGTTACGGACTATTTTGTACTCATTGAAAAACACAAAAACAGTCGGACATAATGGAATCAGCCTTCAATACATCAAAGACAGTTTCCCAGTCACAGCACCACTGATTCGTTTGATTATCAACACATCAAAAGCAACTTATAAGTTTCCGAACCAATGGAAACACTCCATAATTAGACCGTGGCATAAAACTGGTGACATAAATACAGCGTCAAATTACAGGCCCATTAGCCTTTCACCTGTCCTGTCCAAAATATTGGAAAAAGTAGTAACGAATTAACTGTCATCTCACTTGGACAAGTCAAATTTACTTCATCGAAATCAAAATGCCTATAGGAGGAAGACTAGCACTCAATATCACTGAAAAAATATACAGCGATATTGACCAAAAAAATGTAACACTTTTGCTGCTACTCGATCTCTCTAAAGCATTCGACAGCGTCGAACATGATCAACTCCTACGAAAAGTACTGAACATAGGAGTTGATACGCATTGGTTTAAAAGCTACCTATCAAATAGATTTCATGCAGTCCTCTTAGATAACAAGTTGTCCCCATTCCTTCAAAATAACTTTGGTGTTCCTCAAGGATCCATTCTGGGTCCGCAATTGTTTTCTATTTTCATTAACGATTTCCCTCTAACGCCTTCTAACACTCGAATCTCTATGTATGCAGATGTTGTCCAAATTGCAATGACAAGCTCTGTAGCAGAAATACCACAGACAAAAAATGGAGCTGAAGCCCTATTGATCAGCCTCAAGTCATGGTATGACCAAAATGGTCTCAAGGTAAACGCTAGTGAAATACAATTAATTGTTTTTGGGTCAAAAGATACAATGAAAAATATTCGAAATCAGGATCTAACTCTTACGGTTGGAAATGATAAAATTCACCCATCATAAAAGTAAAAATTTGGGTATTTGGTTCGATAGAGACATGTCCTTCAAATCTCACGTTGATAAAACCTGCAACACAACTCACGGGACTTGAATGTTTTTAATCGAATAAAAAATATGCTTGACGAAGAATCTAGATTATTGGCCATCCAAACCTTGGCCTTATCACGTATTGACTATTGCAGCCTGGTATGGGGAGATATACCGAAATATCTTCAAAAAGAACTACAAAAATGCATGAATTTGCAGCTAAGGTTGTATGCAAAGGTAGATTCAAAATGAATGATCACGTAAAACTTCTCCTGAATAAGCTCGGCTGGGTTCCTATTCAGGAGTGGTTTCTGACGCACAAAGCCCAATACGGATTCTCCTCGTTATATCTTCCTCATAGCAATGCTGAAGTAGTGAAATTCCATTCCCCTACCGTCACCAACCTAAGGCCGAATAGGAGAGGTGATGTCTTAATCAAATACCGTACATCTAACATCGGGCAGAAAGCTCTGTCAGTATCAGGCGCCTTACTGTGGAATAATCTCCTCCAGAGCATCAAAACCCCTCAAACACTTAGAGAAGTCAAAACTAAAATAGCTCGCTATCTTGCGTCTACACAATAAGTGTAAACTGCAGTACGTACTGGAAAAGAAGTCAAAAATTTTTAGTGCTAATTATCTTATCTTATCATTACATCATACAACAATCAAGACATATCTGTATTATGCATTTGCAATATGATTACTTGTATGCGAATATTAAGTGCATGTATGTACTCACATGTGACGCTCCTATGTACATATGTATATGTGTATGGATATATATATATGTATGTGTTTGTGTATATATGTTTATGTAGAACTTATTCCCTTCCTACAATGCTCTAGTTAATATTGTGTGACAATGTGCCGTCCCTTACACTCTTTGAGTTTACTTTGGCAACACTATTTTAGGTTGTTTTGACTTTCTCGTTTTGTCCCAGGAGTGTTGCAAATGTTATGGCTGGTATTGTACAACGATCGTTCTCATTTGCATCCAGTGAACTTTTTTGTGCCAATGCTAGTAGCAAATGAAATTAAATTTTGTGTCATTGTAAAATATTTTTTTATCCGAGCCAGTTTTGACTTTTTCGTTTTGTCCCATGAGTGCTGTAAATGTTATGGCTGGTATTGTATAACGATCCTTCTCATCTATTTGAATCCAGGGGAACTTTTTTTGTGACTATGCTAGTAGCATTTGCAATTTATTTTTTGTGTTATTGTAAAAATGTTTCATTTTATCCGAGCCAGTAATTTAGCTCACTAGTTGACACGAAATAATGTTAAATTACCTCTAATGTCCACTTCACAGTCGAAGACGACAAACAATTGGGATCTACCCGTTTTACTTTCAATCATAATCCCTCATCTCACTAGTTCCAATGTTCGTAAGCTCAAATTTAAATATGGGAATGCACTTAACAATGTATCATACGTACAATGTTTTCTGGAACACTTGTAATAAAATTCATTGTTAAAATCAGACCAACGCACCGAAAGGAAATGCATTTTAAACGTGTTTTTCTCCCAACCATTTGTTTGTTTAGAAATTACCTGGTGTGAGTATTACGGTCCCCATGTGTAGATATCAAGTCATGGTCTAAATTTCAAGATATTTGAAAGCATTTTTCGCTCATAGTAAAACATTTGAACGTGCGACGTAATTCATCGGCAATTTTTATTTCCTGCGCCCGTGAGTGCATAAAGACGAAATCATTTTCGGTAGCTAACTTTTCGTATTACTCCAGCTATGCTGCAAATGTTATGGACTGATAATCCAATTTACGGGTACCCTAACAAGAGTGTTTTGAACTATGTGTCGCAGGGATTTTTTTCTTAGTTACTTATATTTATTAGCATTTTCAACACTAAATTAATTACCACAAAGAAAGGATGTTAATGTAAGGGTACTTTAGCATCTTTGTTCTCTTTTTTCGTTTCATTAAAACATTTATGAAAAAAAGGGCCAAGGTTTCGAAGAATGTCATAACTTTAAAGAACATCATTTTTTAATCTTCTTATTCTGGTCTTAAATTGCTCTTTTCACTTTCTTACTCTCGTGAATACATCATGTCAACACTACTTTGGCCAGTTAACTTTTTGTACGGCTCCGCCTATGTTGAAAATGTCACGGCTAGCATTGTACAACAATTCTTTTCATGTCTTTGACTCCGATGAACTCTTTACGCCAGCACTACTAGCGTAAGAAATATCATATAAAAATTTTTTGTTTTGTTACAGTGAATATAATGTTCTTTCCGAAGCTCACCACTTGGCACACTAGATGATGCGTCCGTGTGAAAAATTGTCTCAAACCCCGACTGTCTACCTCATAGTTGTAGACGCAAAAAAAATCAAATCTGCCCATTTTACTTCCAGCATCAATCCCTCACACTCGTATCACTAGTTCCTATATTCTTATGCTCATAATTCAATACGAGTACGCACTAACGAGAGGGTTTTCAGCAATGCGTCACATGAATTGTGCTTTTCTTAGTCACCTGTATTTTAAATGCATTACCAGAATCCGACTACCGCGACAAAGAGGAACTCATTTTTTCGTGCTTTTCTCCGAATCATGTTTTCGCCAATTATCATTGGTATTACGATAACCATGTATGAATAGCAATTAAGGATCTAAATCATTTGTCTCAACACTTAATTAACATGGGTATTACGATAACCATGTTGAATGGCAATTAAGGGTCTCTGTGTTGAGGGATTTGACGTGATTTTTGCTTTAATTTCAATTTAAATGCGCACAAACGAATGCATTTTTCAACTGAGCGTTACGAGGATTGTGTTCTCTTAGCAACTTATATTCAAATGCACTGTCAAAATTAGATTATGCAAAGGAAAGTAAATAATTTTTGATGTCCTTTTCTTTCAATCATTTTTTTGATTCAACATTTTACACGGGTATTACGATACCAATGTGTTATTATCAGTTAAGGACGTTAATGTTAAGGGTATCATCGCCTATGGGAAGAAGTTAGGAAGGCATGCTGCTAAAAACTGGCGCTTACGTAGATTGATGGCATTCATACTATGCAACAAAGTTATGAATTCACAAGACTTTACTTGGTGCTGCTTTCTACTGTTATGGGATAGTGTTGAGTTAATATGTACTCCAAAGAAAACTAAATGATGTTGCTTACTTGAATATTTAAATTATAACCTATCTTGACCTACAAAAAACCTTCCGTTTGAATGGTAAAAATCCCGAGCACCATTACCTAAGATATTATTCAATGCGTATTTTGGATTTTGGGCCAATTATCTGTCGGTGGACCATGATTTTTAAGCATTGCCACTCATACTTCAAAAGATGTGTTCGCTATAGCCATAATTTTAAGATTAGAGAAGCTGGGTAGTGTTTTTCTGACCCTATTAACATTGGTTCATGTGAACAATTTTTTGTGAATGAAATTTCAATTGAGTTCCAAGCCACACTTGCTGCCATCAAGCTCCCTAGTGAAAAATGTGGATTTGTGATGAAGTGATAATCAGAAGATCTCGATGCAAGAAAGAATATATTAAAATAAAAATGATAGCAAAGGCAGCTGATTTAAAAATCATTTTAATTAGTGAACGTTTCGGCTTCAAGTTCAAGCCATTATCAACACCTGTAAAAGATAATTGAAATACAGAAAATAAGACACGGCTAAAAGACAAAAAAAAGTATACAACTTAAAATAGTGCGAAAAAAAAGGGTAACGGACAGATTATACTACAGTTATATTTTGAAAATCTAGCTATTTCTAATTGGAATGATGATAACATTGAATTAAGAGCTGGTTTTAATTGTTTAATGTACAGAGATTCAAGTATATGTAGGTCGTTTCTATTTGCACAGAAACTTAAAATTGAAAAATCAGATTTGCTTACTATTGCACTACACTGCTCAGCGTGATCCCTAATGGCTGAAAAAGATGGCTTGGCTAAAACTCTACCCGTTCTATATTAGTATTGCCCAAAGCAGACAGTAATATGAAAGATGTCTTGATATTTGGGGAGATTCTTTTTGTACATATATCTGGTGAGTGAGTATTCAGAAAGTCTCTTCATTTTTGTTGTGGGAAAGCATCTGTCAATTTTTTTATTTCAGCCTTCATGTCCATCAAATTTTCCTTTCCTTGGGCAGGTTAAGAAATTTAATGATAGTATGAGTTATAAAGACCTTAGAAATTATTACCCCTTCAAAGTAGTAATCAATATCAATACCTTCAGCTGAGTCAAATTTGAATGGAATGGAATTCCTGGAGGTGTGCTTCGGGTGAGTAAATTTAGTTGTGTAAGAGGCACAACTTTGTATCAATGATTATTTTTGGGTTTATTGTCGGGTAATAAATTGCCTGTCATTAGAAATTCTTCCTAAAAAAATGCAAAAAAAAAGACTCTAGGAATGTTGATGTTTTCCTACTGCTTTTTATCATTTTTACCATTGAAAATATAAAAAATTGAAAGTGAGACTATTTTATTCTTCAATCCTTCAACACCCAAATTCATTAGAAATGAAGTTGCATGTGTGTAGTCTACCAATTACTGAGTGCTTTGTATTTTTATTTTGTGAGCCAAATTGTGAAAAAAATCTAAGTATTTACTATCCTGATTTTTTAAGACTTTTGCTATCTAGAAACCTTTATACGTTGCTTCTCTTAGAATAAATGTGAAAATAAGCAAAGCATGAATGAATTTGAAAACAGAATATGTAGAAATATCTTAGCAATTGTATCTGTTTTTTTGTGAGTTTAATTCAACTTTATTTTTTGGAAGCTGTTAGGATGGATGAGAGTCAGTCACTTGGTGAAAGCTTAATATTTAAATTGTGAATTCATTTTCTTCTTGACTTGTGGGCTAACTGTGAATGAAAAATATGTTACTACTTTGCTATGCTACTTTATTCAGTTATTTATTTAGCATGATGCCAGGAAGATGATAGAGGCCAAGGAAAAAGGCCTGGCCAAAATCAAATTCATTTAACCAGAGATTTTTACATCCACACATGCTCGGAAATATTTTTATTTTGGGTGAATATATATTTTTAATGTTCGATTAAAGCAAATAGAATGTTCACAGATGAAACAACAATGCTGGCAATAATGTGCAAGCATTCTAGGTCACAAAATTATGCACAATTTTTTTACATTGAAAAAAATTCATAGCATGTGGTACTTAATGTTTCTCTTGGGCAGAGACAACTACTGTGTATTTTGGGATTAGTGCTGCCAGAAGAGGGGATTTGAAGCCTCTATAGCTTAAGGTTTGGTTGGCCTTCTTTAGTTCAAATGGAATAAGTTCGTTGGCTAGTTACACACCGCCTACTTTTGGTTCACTGTCGCCTTTTTCTGCTTCCATCAATTTCTTCTTCACCTTTGAGCTGGCTTCACGAATTACTTCCAAATTCAAATCTACGGACTTGGTGTTAGGGCATACCTTGTGCATGGATTTTCATGTCCCTTGATTTATTACTAAATGATACCTTTCTCTCTTGGGAACACCCTTGTTGTGTGGTTAGGGAGAGTCAGACTTGACTTGAATTCTAATCTTTGAGACTTGATACTTGGTAGTTGAGTTTCTTACTTGCAATTTAACATTAAATAAGTTTTGTTCCTAACTAAATCAATGAATCTCCTCCTATATCTCTTAATTTATGTGTGTGCGTATTATACCTAAAAACTTCTAGTGGCATTTTGAAATGAGTTTTGCAGCACCTTAAGGTTTTTTGAAGGCTTACGAGCGTTACTTGAAGTGCTACCTTTACTATGAATCTACAAATTCACAAAGCCATTAATTAAAGAAATTTTTCCTAAAATTTTAAAACCAATTTTGTGAAATTCAAGTATCTGTAAAAATGTTGAAATGTATTTAAATTAAAGTTGGGAATTCAGCAATGAACCCCCGACAAGTCGTTACATTTCCCTTGTTTATTGTAGTTAATAGAACATTTCCCTTTTTGAAGAGCTTGTGAATGAGTTTCTCATGCAGCTATGAGAAACATGAAACATGAACGTCAAGGAGCAGTTACAGGATTTGATGCAAAAATGTCTATTTTTATTGTAGCTGTATTCTTATTCAATTTTAGGGAATGAATCTTGTCGACACCTTATTAATTCATATTACTAAATATTGATTTTTTCACAGGTAAAAAAGCTGCTGCAAATACATCGGATCCCAACAATGCATCAACCATCTACAAGTGCTGGGACTGGTTCAGTGTTGGATTCAGGCTCAGTCATGACGTCCTCACTTGGCCTCATTAATTCCAATTGGGCTCACGAATTAGAGGTCCCGTTGGAGAAGATGTCCAGTCGTGATATCATCGATGTGGTTGAAAATAAAGCTCGACCTACGCCAAGGTCGAGGAGCGAGATGCTACGCGTCGTCATAGAGGCCGCTATGATGGTAACTCACGAGTCTGTCAAGAAGGCTCTGGACATAATAGCTAGGAAGTTTGTGGCAGAGTATCCACAGTCGTTCCAGAACATACTTGGATGAACTCTTGTTGACGGGAGTTAACATTTGAGATCAAATGCAGACAACGAACCAAGACTTTATGGTTTATCAATGAACCCGAAGGTGCTCTCGTTCTTCAATGGCCTTGCAGATTTTGAATGGACAGAAATATGAACATTGTGCGCCTTATAATAAATATCCGATAACGCTCCCAATTGACTCACTTGATAACTTACAGTTTCTGTTAATTTAAAAACATTTACTGGTAGCTTCTCGTTTTCTTATTTATGTTGACCAACATTTACAGTTAGCTTTCTCGCTTTATTGACAACATCTGTTGCATGAACATATATATATATAAATATATATATATATATATATATATATATGTTGCTGGAAACTATTGTATTTCTCTACTTACAACACTCGCTTCGTCACTACGTCCTTCCCTGCTTTCCTTTCTTTGCACTTCCACACATCTTATTTGCACTAATCGCTGCTTATTTATAGTAGATTAGATGGTTGCATTGCTTGCCCTGTTCGCTTGGGCCGCAGGGGTCTTCAAATTTCTCAATGTAAGGGCCACATTATATATTTTCTACATTCATACGGACCGAAGGAATAAAAAATGAAAAAAATAATCATTTAATTCAGCGATTCCAGTCGTGAGATAATTTTTTTTTCAAGATCACCACCCAGGAATTTGTTTGGCGGCCCGGATGAAATTACGTGGCGAGCCGGATGTGACCCGCGGACCATGGTTTGGAGACCCCTGGCTTAGGGGATGAGATAATTTTTGTTCAGCATATTTTGAGCTAACTTAATATTCTTGATGGTCATCACGAAACGCTATTCTTGAATGGTTTGCGTAGTAGAGGCCTAAGTGAAATTATTATAGTTTTAAGAAATTTCTTTTGTTCGTGGCTCAATTCTCAAATTTTTATTGTTGTTCTGGTAACGTCTAGCTTTTAGACTCATCACTTGATCCTTATATGATGTATACTCGTGTTGACCCATAATCCATACGAAAACATTTTGAGCTTGCGTACTTCATATACTGTGTGTATACTATATGTTTTGTATTTTATATAGAATAAAAAATGATGTGAATAAATATGTGGATGATAATTAGCTGGTTGTTTAATAACATTATGTGTCAGGAGCTAAATGGAAACAGGATGGCATTCACCATTGTGTTAATGAAGTTGGTAGGATTTCTTATAGACGAAATGGATTGTAGAATTTGAAAACTCTACTTTAAAGTGGGTCCTATATTTTAGGCCTCATTATTCCGATGAAATGGTAATTCGCATGCGTGTAAATGTTCACTCTGTTGTTAAGGGAGGATCTTTCTGGACTATGAACGTCAGCGAAGGAGAAAGTGTGAATGCTTTCGGCTTCTAATTCATGCCATGCCTCGTGATATGATTTGGGTCTCTAGTGAAGCTTGTGTTGATGTATTATTATATTAACGGTTATTATACGTATTAAAGTGCACACTCGAGTTTAGTTGCAGGAAAATATCGAAATTGAAAAAAAATTCACCTTCGAACTATTTAATTTGTATAGCATTGTGTAATGCAGCCAAATATTTGTTTTCGATAGCAGTTTAGGTCAATCTAGCTAATATTTTTGGCGTTATATGACAAATAAACGGAATTGGCTGTGAGAATTGAGATGATGATGATTCGGAATCTATTGACGAAAACGCTCGAGTTGTGATTTGATTTGCGTAAAGCTGTATTTTTACAAGGAAGTGTTTTTTGAGAGTCAATGGAAGGGTAAAGGAACACCGGAAGTTGTGATTTATTTGGTTAAGACAAGTTTGAAAATTTAGTTTGATGAACTTTACGTGACGAGAAGCATATAATGATTTGATTTCAATAGTGCTTATAGGAATCTTATTTTCATGATTAAAAGAACATTTATTGATTCGATTAATTTAATATAATTATCGCAAAACGTTTGCATTAATAAATGTTCCAATAACATTGATTCTTCTTTTTCTTTTGATTCATGTTCTTGCATAATATTAATTATTGAATCAAATTGTAATAAACACCAGTCGTCCGTGCTTTTTCTTCATCAGAGGATACTATTATCTTTTGAAAGCCAATAAACGTTCCGAAAATGAAACATTGTTAGAGTCATTGACCTATCGCTATTAGATTTTTGGGTGTTTAGGTAACTAAGGCCAGTTGAACGTATTTCCAAATACGGTAGTTGATTCCATACCAATGTCAATAGCCGAGTCTGCAGGTGACGCAAGTCCCATTTTAAAGTAAACTGTTCGTTGAAGTACTCGGGGTGACCAATGAAAGCCGTTATAGCATTCTATTGCTATATGTAAACTATTCTTTTACAGACATTCCAACAGTTATCGACAATTTTCTACGATAAATGGCTTGTTCTATGCTCATCGTATTTTGAATTTTCAACGAGTGATTGATTTTTCTTGGCAATTAAGCAATTATGGATTTTCATCTTTTTTGTCTCACGATTATTTGCATTTTGCACGGAAATTCGGCAAAAATAAAAAAATACACAGGTTTTACCACCGTTTTTCACAGCAAATCAGAAGAAAATACTGGTTTCTACCGTTTTCCAAACTCGTTTTACTATTATTTTACGGCAATTTCGTACAAATTAGTTTTTTTACCGCTCTAAATTTCCGGGTATCAACGTTTAAAGCACGGTAACTTATTAGAAATCGCGGTTTTTTGCCGTTTTTTGCGCTCAGGTTTTACCGTTTTTTTCGCAGTTTTTTGTTGGCAACGGAGTTGCCAGACATTTTACCGTGAAATTACGGTGAAATTTTTTACAGTGTTACCAGGACTGTTAAATGCAGTTGCCAGGACTGGCAAATGCCGAAACCAGGACTTCCAAATTTCGTAACCAGGATTGAAAAATGCCGTAGCCAAAACTGCTAGATGCTGCAGCGACTGCTGTCAAGAAATATCCATGTCCGGAAAGAAAATATTTTATCTCACCGAGGAATTCAGGGATTTGTAAAGGTTCAGTAACATCTCGTTGACTCTCATTTCTAAACAGCGCGACCTGACTACTGAGAACATTGGTGTCTTGAAAATGTCTTTTCCTTGATTGTCCGTTTCAATTTCATGTGGTTTCTTATTTTTTTAAACAAACCATCTTTCTCTACCATACCGAAAACTATGAAAAATTGATCTCTAAGCTCGAAACCGTCTCAACTGGAACAAAAAATCAGGAAATGAATGAAAACGAAAGTATGTACGTGTACGCACGACAGTTTCCCCAAATATTTTATAAAATTATTTACACAAACTAATATCAAGCTTCCGGGAAATATTGCATGCCAGGCTTGTTTATTTAGCGGTCTGGTAATCAGTTATTATCTCATGTATTTGCAGCACTCATTTTACAAACAAGACGAGGCTAAAACTAAGTTTTTCTTACTTCTCGTACTTACGAAAAAAAATATGTAGCAATTTACCGCTCGATTCAGGTACGCCATATTATTAACTAGTAAGACATTTAAACGATCATTTTCTTGATTTCAAGAATTACTTGACTGTTACCTTGTGAAGTGTAACAGCTCACCCAACTGTAAGGTAAAATCTTGCAGCCAAGTAAAAATTCTGCTTCACTGAAGTATCATGCGCAGTTAGAGTTCATGATAGTGAAGTCGACCAATGTTGCAGAAATATGCAATGGATCAATGAATCACACAAATCGTAAATGATAGACAAAGCCAATTGTTGCAAAACTGTCTGAAGTAAAAACGGGATGATATTTCACTTGTTCCGTCAGGCTTAAATTCATGTTTAAACCAAAGACTTAGATTTCAAATTCTTCCAAGTAGCAAAAAATTAATTTGCAGAGGACAAATGACATCATTACCAAAATAAAAATGATCAACATGTGATAAGAAATTACAGGCAGTACATGATGAACACAATAGTTGAGCTAGCATAATCAAATTAGAAATTAAACATGTGCAATAAGTACACTCTTAAGGAAGAAAAGAAATGTAATAGAGATACCTAAAACAGACTTTTCAAATTTTACTTGGAATGCACTAATATGAAAGCTGTTATCTTATTGTAGCTCAATTTAAAGTAAATCAATTTTTGAGTTTCTCTTAAATTTAAAAAAATAACTCAATGTTTGTCAATTGCATTTCTCTCTGAGAGGAAGGGTACAAATTCGTACTGCGTAGCATCTGTCACGAGATGTGTTAGCCCGTTGCTCACTTGTAATAGCAAGGAAATCTCGGATCGAAGATAGGCACACCTCCACATAGAAGTGTAAATGATTTTGCAAATGACACGAGTTTGATATAAGGTACAACATTAATAATATCATGTACAACCAAAACTTGTACAAGGGAAAATATTGCGACTGGGACTCATCCAGTTACGTTCTCAGATTGGCTTAAAATTCCAAAATCGCATTATTTATTTTTTTCATCCTCGAAAGGCAGGACATGTTTACTAATATATATATATTTTGAGGCTTATTTGTGCTCAATACACCGCATGGACAACAAAAAATTAAACTTTTAGTTACAAGTTAATAACTTTTGATTAAGTTTTTTCAGTTTAATTTGTTACATTACACACAGAGATATGTATCCTGACTACAATTGGCTTAGGTCTGAGTATGAATAAGGTCCAGGTCGTCTAAGTGACCAAACCAATCGTTATACGACGAACAGAGGAGCAACGCATTTTCATCAACAAACAAAGAGTTTAAAGGAAGTTCAAAATAAATTCGAACAGAGATTTCCTGAAACAAGCTCTTCCATCATGAAGACTGTCTTGAAAACTGTTAATAGATACTTTTTACAACATTTTTATATTCAAAATACTTCAACATAAAGCATTTTTACAACTATTATTTATCTCATTACTGATAAACCAATTTTAATGTGACTCAACATTTATAGGGAAAACATTTTCTCCACCAAATGCAAAGAAACAGAATTGCAGTATCTTCATTAACAGTAAAGTTATTAACATTTAAAGTTGGGTTTATTTTTTTATGGTCCAAACCGTTTTTGGGACATAATACGCATAATAATGGTTTGCCAAAAAATTTCCTCACATGAATTACACCCTAATACATAATTGTAATACAGAGAACTCACAATTAAGATTTGGTCTACATTGATCGAATAATAGCAATGATGATGCCCTAATATTACCGGACAATTTATCGTCGCTTTCAATGAAGTTCATGAATAATTGAAATAGGGAATTTAAAGACCGTACACTTTACACAAGTAATCGCCCTCACTTAAATCCGCTAAACCAACAAATGACAAGGCACACTGTGATTGCCTTCTAGACGCAAATAATTTTAAACTCTTCCAACTGCTGGTCTTTGGATGCTCATTCGTTTCAAATTATTCCGACATGAGTGCTCGATTTGAACCCTGGATGCGAGGATCACAAACGTGGAAATTTTCAAGGAAGGTAACACTTGTGAAGAAAATTTTCCCGACTGTTGAGTGCTTCCCATCACGATACAGATGAGGTACGAGTATATCTTTGCAATATCAACAAACACCGAGTGCAATTTAGAAATGTATTCTATTTACAAATCCTGCTTCGTTTTTGAACGTGAATCAACGTATACTTTTCCATCTTCCCCTTTTCAATGAATATTTCAATATATAAACATATATCTTAATTAACAAAATCTTTTGACTAATTTAACATTATCGAGGTGATATTTATACAAGCAATTTCTTACTGATAAAACTTAAGCCGTATGCCATAAATTATGGTAAATTACCCTATCAATATCAATCAAATAGTAGAAAAGATTTGACTGAACCTTGGTAGATATTATTTCCTTTTTTACAAAATAAAACCACCAAAGCAATGCAACAGGTACATTGGAAGTATACAACTACGTAGAAAATAAGTCTCTCTATTCTTCATTCCTCCTTATACCAAGTTACTTTAACAATACTGTAGTGGGGCTGAAACCTCACATAAAATACTGAAAATCTTGACTTAGGTTAATATTAAATTAAGTTAACAAGAAAATGGCCATTACGTTTTTTCTGTGGGATCTAGATCTATGAAATTTGGCATACGTATGTATTTTAGAAAAAATAGTTGTTGGAACACTTGTTTCGAACACTTTTTTTCCATTTTCGCCATAATTACGGAGGTACTGGTAGGAAAGGGGAGGGGATTTGGACAATTTTCAAACAACTTCTACTCAGAAAGTAGTAACCGTTGAGTAATGATTTAAGTATGATTAGCTGCGCAAAGGGTTGCCGCATAAGGAATCAGAGGATTATTTTGAAATTCGTAGTAGTTTAGTTTTTATGAAATTAAAAAACAAACAAAGAGTCACTCACTTTTCCGTAGATTTTTTAATGTAACTAAGATACTACTATGAATTCCAACATCTTCTGACTCTCAATGCAGCAACTCTTTACGCATCCAATGATACCAAAATAATTGCTCTATGATTACAAGTTTCTGAGAAGAAGTGGCTTGAATATTGACATTTGCATTGTTCAAAAATTGCATTTTAGGACCGAAAAACAGGTCTTTCATTTGCAAGCTATTTTGCTCCGAGAAATCAGCGCAGTTGACGTTATGAAAGCTATTCTGATATATTGACTTAACTTTGGCTATCTTTCATCGAAGTATTTTGTGGTTCCTTGAAGAAACCGGTACCACAAATGGTACCAGAGGCCAGAAAACAAGCGAGACGCGAATGAGGCTCAGGGGTAACTTCACTCAGGTGTACCTGAGGTGCACTTCAATCCTAACTAAACATAGTAGATGCAGTATCAGCTACTCTGAGCTTGACAGACAGATTCAGCTAGTCGTTTGACATCGTAATTGCTTCGGCATTCATGTCAGACTGAGCTCCTCCACATCCAGCAGTCTTATTTATGTCTACAGAGCACGAGAGAGGGGGGGAGGTCGGAGGTTTATGGGAGGTATCGAGCACTCGAAGTTGTCAAATCGTGAAAGTTCTTGAACAGCTGAGTGATAAATACATATATCTTTAAAAATAAACAATAGGTGAGCAATTTCTAGGTAAATGATTTGGCACATGACCGCTGACACGCCATGCGACCCTTCCCGCCACTCCTTCTCCCCCCGTTTACTCGCTTTAGATACTTCAGATGCTTCTAAATTTTTTACTGCGTATTAACTGTGCATTGCTCTACTGAATAAAGCAATAAAAGAAAATTCGACAAATTTCGGACTTCCGACTAGACGGTCCCCTCAACGGTGACATAGTCCGAGGAATTTTCACGGGTTTGCCACTACCTAAAAATACTCATGGTTTATTGTTTGGAGTCCACTTCTTCCATTTCTCTATCAGGCTCATAAAGATAACCATGATGACCGTCTCTGTGATACGAGTTTCACCAGTGCGCAAGTTCAATAAAATTTTTTATCATGGGTACTGTTAGGACAGATATATTTGTTAGTCATCCACGTCTGGGAAGTTTGATGAATGTAGGATGTGGTGATGTTGAAGCCTATTTTGAGTGCGTGAAAGTTTATAGATATCTGGATTACAATTCATCATGAAATTAGGGCTTTTTTCATTCGATGAACATTTAGATATTGTAACCGTCACATTGATTCGAACTCGCATATCGTGTTAATACACATTTAACACTGTTGTGAGGAAGATATTGAAGTTGTTCTCAATTTATTTGCTGATTTCAGTTAATCTGTTCAACTCAGAATACATTCATGAAGTTTCTCTACACTACGGTATGCAATGCTTTAATGCTTTCTGTAAAATTAATGAATACGCTAACTTTATAAGGACTGATTTTGTTCTGTGGAAATTTTGTGACAAGTTCAAATTTAAAAATCAAGAGTTGGTACACCATAAGCTTTAAATAGTTCAATAATTCTGGATAACAATTTTTCTTGATCCACGGGCAAGTCAGAGGGGTGTGGTAGGAAAAAGTTAAGGTTGGTAGACCCGTGAAAATATTTTGTCAATATTACCTAACCTATGCTAACCTATCCTATCCTAATCTAACCGAACTTATCCTAAGCGAACACATCCTGATCCAATTCAAACGTATCAATGTACGTAAAGGCCGTCTTTTAATGTTATACTGAGGATTTCGGTATCCATGATACCGCAAGCCCAGACATCCTATGTTTCTGAGGAAGCGGACACCAAACAAATATATAAATAAAGTTTAGATAGAACTCTGAATGAAATAAATATTTTTACATCTGTATACTCATTTCCAAGAAAATCTGGAAATATTCAAACGGAAGAAAATAATTCAGTTGTGCAATTAATTTCGAAATTAATTTAAGATCTTGTAAAATTAAGCATGTCTTACACAATGATGAAAAGATTTCATTATGAAAATCAAAACAAATTTCCAAACACTTGTCTCGCACAAATGAAACACTGATTTTTCTCCATCCAGGGTGATTTTATTTTTATTTATGAAAAATTCTAATAATAATTATTTACACCGGTCAAGTTATCCACTTTTACACAAGTAACGAAATGAAAGTGAAGAATATAATATTAAAACGATTGTTTGAAAGTTCCCAAATAAATCCAGGAACTTTCGAACAGACGGAAAATATTTTATTATTCACTTTGGGTTCCATAAAAAATAGGAGTTCTTGCAAAGTTAGACAAAGTCTTACATTGCTGTAGAGAAAATATTCTCTAAGCTATGACTGCGAAAAAAATTCTACCATTATTATCACTCATAAGAATTCTTAGTAATAACTGTGGTAGTACAGTTTAATAATAGTATCAGTATACACGATAAAATAGAACATTACATAGTACTAATCGCAGTTCAAGGAAATGGACGCCATAAAATCAGATAATCTAGCGACCATTAATTTTTTTACAATAGTTCGGATTTTTCTACATGAATCAGAGAATGTTGGAGCAGACGAAAACTTCATTTATCATTTTAGTATCAAACATTAAAATTTTTTTTTTTAAATGCTGAAACAATTTCCTAATACTTATTTTCGCACAAATCAAATTCTTATTCACTGCTACGCCATTACAATGCGAGAGTTTCATTTTGATTGAAGAAAAAATCCAACAATACGTAATTGCACACACCGTTCAAGTTATTGACTAGCATTAAAGTGCTGTACTGAAAGGTTTCTGCCTTTGTAACTCAAAGGTCACAGCTCGAGTTATTTGCTACTATAGTAAATTAAAATTAAATGGAAAATAAAATAATTCAACATTTATTTGCACATTTGTTTATGAAGTCAGAAATGTTCAAACAAACGAAAATAATTTTATTTTACAATTTCAGTCTCATATTCACATCGAGTGCTCGAAAAGTCAAAGATGTCCTACACTATAGAATTAAAATAATTTATATTTTGACAGCCCAAAAAACAAAGCGCGATCACTCCTCAGAAGACGGAAATAAAAATATTTCTGATCCAGATATAGATACATTATAATACAAATCAAAAACGTTCAAACAAATGAAAGTAATTTTAATAATCACTTTTAGTTTCATAATGAGCTCAAATTCTTTCCAAGTTAACGAAATCTCAGGTAAAAAGTTCTGCTTTGAGACACTGAAAACATTGAAGGAAGTATTAGGACTTGGTCCCTGAAATTCCTTTTGAATACAATATATAAGAAATGAAAGCAACTGTGTTTCTTTTGAACTAAATGAAACAAAAATAATTCCACACCAAACTAAAATTCCATAACGCAACATCAAGCTATGATGCGTTCCATTGTTTGACTTGATCAAATGGCCATCACTCAGGATGTGTTGACTGCCACTGGTAGAGATAGTACTGCGATACCGAGGTCTTTTGGTGGAGATGAGGACGAGGTTGTCGCATTCCTGGTCTAGATCACGGTCACTGGATCATGCGAGCCTGTTCTGCTCAGGTAAGAACATATGCACTTGATTTTTTCAACAAATTTAAACATTTTTTCTGTGGTGTTAGTAAAACTGTTGCTATGCTGAACATCTATGGTATGGGTAGACACAACTTCATAACTATGTGATTAATCTGAAGGATCAGATACGCTGTCTTACTGAAGTTTAACTATTAATTTTATCAATAATTTCATTCTACGTTTAACGTTAAGATTCCCTATAACCACAACGAACGCGATCCAAAGAAAGCAGAGATAAGAGACACACATTTAGCACAGACTGTAAAAAAACAAGGAATCTATGCACAAAGTGTGTTCCCACCCAGGGTACCCTGCACATTGAAACAGCAGGTTAGGATTGCAATCGAAAAAGAAAAGACAAACAAAAAATCAGGGAAGAGGATGTGATAACTGTAAAGTTCAAGGTTGGCAAAAAAGAAAGAAGTCTCACAGGCCTATCAATAACTGAGGTAACCCAGCAGTATCTTATTGCCTATTTAATGCCTCCTAGATGTTCTGCTGTGAATTGTCAGATTCTCTATGAGATCAGTGGATCAACACTGAGGGAAACATCGACGCAATGATTTTGAATGAGCCAGAAAAAATTCCTAGCTGTGCGAAGAGAATAATAGGTCGCAACCTGAAACAAGAAAGGTAAATTTAGCTTGATAATGAAATTTTTATTTGTTGTCCATGAATTATTATTACTATTATAAATGAATTATTCGAAGAGGAGTGTTTGAATAATTAAGACCTTTTACTTAATTGGTAAGTTTGTTGAGGACATGAGTTCTGTTAATTTCACTATCTTGGTTAGACGCGGAGTATAATGCTGAGTGTACATCGAGTTAAGAGTTGGGTAGTCCATACCTAAATATTCTGAACAAGTATTTAATCACATTGGTTCAGCTAATGAGTTCGACTGAGTTATTCGATTTCAAATTTTTTGATATATATATATTCTTTCCCCTTCTAAAATGTTATTGTTCAACTCGATACAATTCTTTTCCCATTTTTGAAACAAACTATTGTGAAGATGAGACATAATGATCACTTACTTGAGTTTTATCTTATGTAAAGTAGTGCAGCAACATTTAGGATGGCAGCAATTGAAACCGTAGCAACTTGCAAGCCCGACTGCCACGCCAACGTCCCACAAAAACGCATATCTTTTCTTCTTCTGCCACAACACTGAGAAAAAACATAGGGTAATTTTGACACACTTGAGTGTGTCATACGTTTGTCGCAAACCCGGCACACAATTGAGTGTTATTGAGGCGAAATGACACACTTTAGTGCGTCACATGACACACTTAGGGCAGTCATAACACAGCTAAGGGGAAATCTACGGAACCTAAAACATAGATTTACCTTACTCCTACCATTCCCCTCTTACTTGCCTGTGAATCAAGAAAAATTGTTGTTCAGAATCAATGAATTATTCGAGGCATATGTTGTACCACCCCTTGATTATAAAAAATTTAAATTATCACAATATTTCCCCCAAACAAAATTCAGTTCTTACAAAGTCAGTGTATTCTGCAATTTAACAAAAAGCATTAAATATTTCGTACCGTTGTGTAGAGAAACTTCATGAATTTATTCAGAGTTGAACAGATTCGTTGAAATCTGCAAATAAATTGAGAGCGTCTTTAAGATCTTTCTCACAACTGTGTTAAATGTATTTTAACATGCCTATACGTTTATCGAATGAAGAATGCCCTGATTTCATGCTAAATTGCTTTCTAGATAACTAAAAATAAATTTCACCGCATTGAAAATAGGCTTCAGCATGACCCCATTCATCCGTTCAAATAAAATCAGCATCAGTTCAGTTCACTCATTTTATTCAACACTGAAATAACACATTTTCTCCGTATTTAATTCTTGGAAAATTAATTGATGAATTATTAACAATAAAAACGGTGAAACCCTATTCAGCACTGAAAGATTATCTACTTAGAACTGGAAGTGATCAAAATTATTCAATGTTTGTGAGCACATTTCCGCATAACAAGAAATGTTCTAACAATCAAATACAATTTTATTTTCCACTTTCACTTCCATTTCTAAGTGGAAAGTGAAGGTCTCACGCTTCGGTACAAGAATTCTCTATTTTGAAACAAAAAAATCAACACATGTTTCTATGCACAAATAAAATTTTAATTTATCACAATACCTTGCAAAATTTTAAATCTCATTTTAAACGAGAATAAAATAAAAAAAATCCTCTAACAATCGCAGATCAAGTAATGAATAGTATTATATAAAAGAACTCTAAATGAAAAAATCTACCTCTGCATGCACATTTCCAAGTAAATCTAGAAATATTCAATCGGACGAAAATAATTTAATTTCTGCTATTAGTTTCATAATTAATTTAGTTTCTCATAAAATTAAGCATGTTTTACAATATGATGACAAATTTTTCATTTTGAAAAAGAAAATAAATTTCCAAACACTTATCTCGCACAAATTAAATCCTGATTCATCTCCATCATACAAGATAATTTCATTTTCGTTCAAGAAAAATTTAATAATACTTATTTGTATAGGTCAAGTTATCCACTTTTACATAAGTAATGAAATGTAAGTGAAGAATAAAATATTTAAAGGGTTGTTTGAACGTTCGCAAGTAAATCCAGGAACTTTCGAACAAACGGAAAATATTTTATTCTTCACTTTCGGTTCCATAAATAACAGGAGTTCTCGCAAAGTTAGAGAAAGTCTTACACTTCAGTGGAGAAACATTTTTTGAAGTTTTAACAGCCAAAAGAATTCTATTATAATTATAACACATAAGAATTCTTATTAATAACTATGCAATACAGTTTAATTACTCAGAACAAAATAGAACATTACATATTACTAATCGCACTTCAAGGCAGTGGACGCTAGAAAATCAAATAATTTTAGTGCCCATTAATTTTTTTACAATTGCTTGCACATTTCTACATAAATCGGAGAATGTTGGAACAAGCGACATAGGATCTTATTTACTTCAAGTTCACAAAAAAGTAAAGGTCTCATTCAACACAAGGAAAGATTCTCTCTATTCTGAAACTGGAATAATTTCCTAACACGTATTATTTGAAAAATTGAATTTTCATTTATTACTACGCCATTGCAATGTGAGTTTCGTTTTCACTCATGGAAAAATTCAACAATATTTATTCACACACTCCATTCAAATTATTGGCTAGCATCAAAGTAGTAAACTGAAAGATTTGAACGTTTGTGACTCAGATCACAGCTCAAGTTAATTGCTACTATTATACATACAAATTTAAATGTAAAATAAAATAATTTAATATTTATTTGCACATCTTTGTAGCGTCAGAAATGTTCAAACAAACGAAAATTATTTTATTTTACATTTCTAGTCTCATATTTACTTCAAGAGCTCACAAAGTGAATAATGTCTATAGAGTTTAGTATGAAAATAATTTGTTTTGACGCAGCCCCAACAAAATGCGCGAACACTTCTCAGCAGTCAGACATAAAATTCATTATCATTTGGATATACATTATAATAAAAATCAAGAAACGTTCAAACAAATGAAAATAATTTTAACAAACACTTCTAGTTTTATAATGAGCTCACATTCTTGCTAAGTTAACTATATCTCAAGTAAAAGTTTTGCTGGGATACAATGAAAGCATTGAAACTTGTCTTAGATTTTGGAATCTCAAATTCTTTTTGAACGTAAAATATAAAATGAGAGTAACCATGTTCCTTTTTGACCTTTATAAAAATAAAAAAATTCCCCACAAAACTCAAATTCCATAACATAGCATCAAACTGTGTTCCATGGTTTCACAGTTTCACTTAGTCAAATGACCATCACTCGTGTTGTGTTGACTGCCACTAGTAGCGATACCGAGGTCATTTGGTGAAGATCCTCTGACTTGCATGTAAACTTGCAACAACAACGAATTTACGAGGATCTAATGAAGAAGTTTAAGTCTCCTTAGAAACCTTTGTTATGTTAATAAATTGCATGTGAAATGCACAAAATAATGCTCAGCACTAAAAAAGTTCATGTTTAAAACAACTCCATCTTAATGGTTTTAAAACATCTGATATTCCTGGGAAGAAACTAATCCAAATTCCATTCTTAATTCAATCGACGGCATTTAAATTAGTCATATTACGTTGCCATACCTATTCAAAGGCCGCATCAAATTCTCATTAAATAACCCCCTCCTATAAAGGAATAATTCAATTTTGATTGAGATGAATACGGTTATCCCTACAGGTAATCCCACCTCAAGTTCTTGGCTAGTATTAGAAAAATTATAAATTCGTTCAACACATTTTCTGGTCTGGGTTAAACTGAAGTTCAGTATTCAATTCAAATTTATAGTCAATTGCAGTAACAAACATTGAAAATAGCAAACATTAACTCTATCTTGCCCTAACTTACCTCTAATTAACTATTTATAAAAATTGAGTAAGTGACCGCAGGTCGATCAGCAGCATTATGAAAATCCATTCAGTGACTACCGGCGAGTTCTTTGAGGGAAACGTGTTAAAGCGAGAACGCGGTTCAATGCACTATACAAATAGATGTGTTGTCACATAAGATCCTCTGCGAATAGAAACATTACGTTAGATGACTTGGCTATCACTTGCGATGTCGTACACACTGTTGTGGCGAGTCTCTGATACAGATTGGGACGAGGTAGGATAAGGACGGTAGCTGCCGAGGTTGTCGGAACTGCTGGTCGAGACCAATGAGCTGCCTTTTGCGCGTGCTCTACTGAAACAAACACACATAAGATTTTCATTCTGAAATACAAAACGCGTACACCTAAACAAATTTTATTGCGCAGTGGCTTTGTGAAGTATCCATTTATTGAAGGTACCAACTCAACTGGATAACAATGTAAGCTGGATTGGGTTTAAAAATTCACTTAGTACAACTTTAAGAATCTATAATCTGTTTTTACATTAAAACATATAAACGACTTTAAAAATTCTGCATAAATTTACTAATTACTTTCCTAAAAATTGATTCGCCAATGCGTAATCTAAGCCAGCCATTAAGTCCCAAATATTGTTAATATACTCGGTTATATGTGTGATAATGCTGCGTATAATTTCCTGACCTCAAGTGACCATAAACTTTCAAAAACTATTGAACTTCATCAGTCCACTGTGCATTTTACATTCTGCTCTGCACATAACGAAATATGTCATGTAAATTTGGATACAAGTTGATCTCAGCATCCCAAACTGAAACAAGGTTCCAAAAATATTAAAAAAACGTACTGTTCAGAATGGAATGAAGCAAACGGGGAATCTTCGCACATGGAGTGTCCCAACAACTTGTGCATAAAAACTATACGATTGAAAAGTGCCTCATGATAACAAGATATTAATTGCATTGAAACCAGTAATATTGAAAGAAGCTTTTGAAACCAAATAAGAGTTGAAGAAGATAGTAATGAGTTACAATTGAAAAGATCAACAGTTTACCAAGAAATGATGTTCCTCAACCATACAAAAGTCCTATTTTATTTATACAAAAAGACTACCTAAGCTTCAGTTCGCAACTTCACCAATTGGGAAACATATCCGTTCAATTGGGTCAAAACTGGATGAACACACATAAAACTGCAGAATGAACCTAGAAATCATCCTAGCTGCTATTTCACTAGCGGCTTTTTTTGTGCTTGCTGAATTAGCTTCTACTAGTTTTTGTGCTACAAGGGATGAAAGGGAATCAATCAGCCCCAGTAAAACGTCTGCACATTCAAACAACATTTGTGTAGCACTTCACTAATGAGCAATGTAAGAAATGACCAGCTTAAGCCCCTCCTCCTTGCAACTATGGAAATGGAATAATTATAGTTCCTTTCCAAGTACATATTTAACAAGTTAGTTGCCTCATTGTTCTAGCCTGCATGAAAATTTCAACTGGATAACTGAAATCGTGGGATGAAAAGACTAAAAGACTTATCAGCATAAATTTTTTCAAATACTATGTTTCTTTAATTCAATGCATTTTAGGCAAGAACTAAAATTCTATTCAAAATAGAATGGATGGATCATGATATGAAAAAACGGAAATTATTCATAAATGAAAATAATATTTTCTATGAAACCCTCACTGAACGTCTTTTGAAGCAGGTTTGTGCCAATTGAAGGGTGGAAAGCTTTAGTGGACTACTCGACACGTTTTCGAAAATCAGGGGTCTGGACCGCAGGAGTAGCCTACTGGACTCTGGTGTCGTTTTCCTGGTACACACGCGTGGCTCATGCAACGAGTGAAAGCGACCACACACAGTAGTCCTGTTCTCTCCTCCTTCGAACGGCAGCGTTGCGTTCCGGAGATGTGGACTACTGTGGTCTGCCAAAGGAGTGTGAGACAGCTGCTGTGATTGGTCCACATATTGGTGTACAGTTCTCTCGTTTGAATGTTCACGATAGAAAATCGTGTATGATTTTTACTTGTGGGTAACTATAATAAATTTCCAATGATTCATATCGATGACTAGATATTATTTTTATTACTCCCTGTTAATTATGGTGGGAAATTACAAATGAAATAACTGAACGAGATCTTTATTAGAAAACTTTGTAAACTGAATTGGAAGCAATGATTCTATTATATGTGAGCCAATAACGATTGACAAAGATAATACCAGAATGAGTTGACAGTGTATTTACCTCGGTAGACTTTCAAAGCTTTGAAACAGTAAAATGGATATCCCACCTTTTACAGACGTCGCTTCAGCTGTATTTCTAGATCGATTTCACTTCTCAGAAACGGTTTTTCTTGAATCGCTTGGAAATGTCTGTAAAGCGCTTGTTTCTTCGTTACAGCCCTGATTAAAAATTGCCGATTTCAAAATGTGGCTTCCCTGTTAACAAATAGTATGTACGAGGTTGAAAATATTTTGGACCGCTCAATTCTTTTAAAATGTTTACGCACCTAACGATCAAGAATTGAATAATAACCCATGAATATTATTGACACTGATAATATTAAGACTTTAGGCAGCTCTTCCTCACACTTTGATATGAGCACTCATGAATCTCTGTAAACTCGTAAACTAAACTCATCACTTAACCTAATTCAGAGCTCATCCCTGTAAAAGTTCACCAATTATCCGCTTCCCCACTCCTTCCTGTTTCTGTTTCCCCTTTTATAATAGTACTAGAAAATTGTTTGTGTTCTGACCCGCTTTCACGTATTTTTTATTTTATTTTCAACAGGCGTGCACTCGTTTAGCTGAATTTTGAATGAAAGATTCACTCGGTTTCAATTTTGTAGAGAAATATCTTTTGAATGCAACTTTCGTAATAAATCCTTTTAAGATTTTTTGTTTTCATTGGTTTCTGTGTTAATACTTTACTTTATTTTATTAATCAAAAATATGTTACCTAAAATGCATCTTGTACGATAAATAACAATATTTACTTCAGCTTTTATTCCACTTCGCTTATGACTTAGCTGTAGAGTTAAAAAAAATTTAAAGCTGTGATTGATTGCTGGTCCTAAATTTATTCATTCATTTGGTTAGGAAATCTTACAGTAATGAAAATACCACTATCCCGCAAAACTTTGAATTCCGGTGGAGAATACTGATAAATGCATTTTTCTACTTAAAACGAGCGTGGTTTTACCATCAGAATGGAAATCCTGTATGGAACACGTCTCATGTACTACGAAATACTGTATGTTACTCCTCTGTTATCACCTCATCATTTCCTTT
>JACJUY010001081.1:149506-164980 GCA_014220935.1 Platorchestia sp. MABIK | reverse complement strand
ATTGCAGGCCGTTACAAAGGCCCCGACACTGTCGGCCCTCAATTTCAAGTTCAAGTTCAAGTTCACCTCAAATCATGAATGTGTTCTTTTACAAATTTTTTGGGTTATTAAGTAATGCCTTTATATTGGGTTACATGTTTTTTTGTTAAATTTGCCTCTCAACCGCTAATTTTTTGTGGACAAGTCTTAACCCTATCCGTGCCCAAATTTTTACGTGCGCCTGAGCGCCAAGGTGAGATGATTTCGTACCACTCTCAAAATAGTTTGATAACTTTTTTGTTAGCTTGTTGATGCAGGTCATTTTTTCTCAAATTAATATATGACTATTTGTCATTATATTGCAGTTAAGTTCTTTTTGTGAAAGTAGTTAATACATTGTTTAAAGAACAATATATAAAATAATGTTGACCAGCCCCCTACAACAGTTCCGTGAACAGGGCAGACGCAGTTGTCGTACTCTGTAGCAGCTGCTGCGTGCAGGCTGCACGCCAGTTCATTGCAGTTGTATAAAAGTTGCATAAAGGCTAACAATTCCAGAAACCCGTATTTGAATGTCAGGACGTAAAACTTTCTATGGTCAAGCTGTTTCTGAAGTACAAGGGATAACCAAACAACATCTTTTACATTATTGTATAAGTAAATTGGTGTCCATCTCCATAAGGTTTTCCGTTATACAGTTTTATATCACAACAAAATATACGAATGCACGAAAGTTTATTCCATCTAACCTAAATAAACAATCTGCAATTGAAAAAGAACAAAATATATTGGACCTTACTACACTATGCAGTCAAAACAATAATTGCAACCTCATATGTAAATAGTAGGTACGTAAAGCTGTCCGTTCTACATCTTCCTATCACAAAGCCGAAGTAAATGCACAAAATTCACTTTATCTAATAGCAATTGCCTATCTACTTGAAACAAAATAACATAATGCACATAGCCTTTCTTTACTTTGTAGTCAAAAAATTTCTCTACGTTTCATTAGTAATAGAGTGCATAAAGTTTTCCGGTCTCTTGTACATTTCTACCACCTCTCCTTATCACAATGGTCACAAAAATGAGTGCAATTTTATATCCTCTATTCTAAGAAAGCTACTTGAAGTAGAGAGACATGAATAAAATATTAATATACTTTATTGGTTCAACTATAATTTACAAACGCTCACTGGTGTTTTGTTTTAGAGCCAAAATATTCTGACTTTGCCCAGAATACACTTTCGTACTATTCCTGTACACATGAACTGCAGTAAAGATGTTTGATGTGCCTTTTGCAAACACCTTTTCCACACTTTGAACATTGATACGGACATAGCCCAACGTGAGCTCGTTTCTTTTTGAATTCAGGTCCGTATATATGTTGCAGGCATGTGTTGCATCTAATTTTCGAGTCAGGGCGAAGAGAAAACACTCTGTCTGGGGTTTGGGCTGGAGTTGGTTTCTCATTCAAAACAAGTTGAATTTTTTTTTTCGTTGCTTCATGAATACCTTGAAGAGATTTTCTATGACCTTGGTGTTCGTTCACCAACTCCATGACCATATCCTAGCCAAAGCGGAAAGATGAAATCTTTCAAGGCTCTAAATTATTATTGAGAGCGTAGATTGTTTGTGCATTTACATGCATAGTATCGAGCATGTAAGCGAACGCTGCTAGAGTCCATCGTTTTGACTTTGTGTTCACGGTGTATGACCTGATTCTCTGGTCTACAATGTCAGTGCCTCCCTTACTGAAGTCGTAGAATTTGAGAATAGCTGGCTTTTTCTCCCCATCGTCTTTTGTTGTTCCAGCAATGGTGGCATTGAACTGAGCAGCAACACGTTTTTCATGCCATTACTTTTAGTGCGCACAACATAGGAATGAAGAGACATCTTCCTTTCCTGCGTTTCGCAGAAGACTTCGTAGGAATTTACTTCCCGCCCAGTCAATGCCTTCACTTCATTTGGGAGACCTTTCTTGTTTGCCAGTTCCAACAGCAGTTATGTTCCTTGCTAATAGCCACCGGAAAAGCTCGATACTTGTATAAAGACGATCCATTGTAATATTTCAATTGCTGAGGTCAACTTTTCCTGCAAGACCCAACACAAGCGACTGCACGTTGGGAATAATGCCAGGTGTATAGTAAGGACCCTCATTTTCGGTAGGCCTTCCTGCATACACAACGGCTCGGAATGTAAACGGGTACCTGACACCGTTTATGGACTTGAATAGCAGCCCATACTTCTCAGGCTTAGTGCTGTTATATTGCTTGAAGGAAATTTGATTCCTGCATCCATACAGTGTTTCGTCTAGAGCAAGATACTCATCAGGCTGTAGCACGCTACTGCATTTGTCGTTGAAAGCTTCAAATATTTTGCAAAATGCAGCAAATCGGTCAGTTTTGAAGCGTAGCTGACGAGTGTCCGGGTCGTCAAAGGAAATATGTTGGTGCAAGAAAGTAAACCTGTGTGCCATCATTGTTGCACCAAACACCGGGTGCCCAATTTTATCCATAAATAAGATTTTATAGTCCAAATGATTCTGTGACAAAAGCCCTCTGGCATACACCAACCCAATGAACGCTTGTATTTCCGTGGTATCTGTTTTCTTAGCGTGAGTAGGTAATTTCTCTCTGTAGTTTGCATTGTTTGTCACGGTTTTTTCAATGTTGCAGTTGGTGTGTCGAACAATTTCAGCAACCATTCCTTCAGTCAAGAAAAGATTCCAAGCGCTGATCGGGGTATCCGCAGCGGTGCCGTCGTTGATAGTGCCACCTTTGGTTCGCATAACATTTTCAGTAGCTTACCTCTCAACTGGTGGACAAGGCTGTTGATTTGTCCATTCAATTGTCACGTTTGGTTCAGTTTTATTGCCTTTTTCTATTACAGAACAATATTGTTTTGCATCATCAGGCTCTGAATATGGAGTGTAGTTTTCAATTTTCAGGCTCTCATCGAGGTGATTTACTAACCTTTGATACGTAAGCGATTTTCAATGACGAACATTTTTAGTGGCAATGGCACTGCTGTTGTCATTGCTGCTACTTGCGCTAATTTTGTCCTGTACGTCCAGATCCCGTGTACTTGCATCAGTACCCAAAACTCTGTCGACAGTTTCTTCATTTTCAGACTCACTGTTGTTTTCTAGCAGAAGTTTTAAAATTTCTTCTTCGGTTAGACGCTTACGCGATCGTGAAGCCATGGAACAGACAGGAGCAAACGACGTCACGACCTCACTCCTTGCCAGCGTGCGTGCCACTGCAGCAGCAGCAGCAGCGCTGCATTGCACACCGACTGTCAGCACACCCGACTGTGCGATCTCAACAGCGTTCAACCTGCCATTCTAATGATCTCATTTTTGAAATAATTCATATTCAACATGTTGCGTGTTCCACTGAATGCTAAATTCATGCTCATATTGTGCATAAGAATGTTTTAGGGAAAAGTCACTGAAACTTGGGCACAGAAACTCGAAGTTACAAAAATGCCTTTCGATATAAGGTAGGGTGGTACCATTTGATCTCACCTACGAACGGATAGGGTTAACACTGTGCTTCATAATTGCGGTTTTCTTGGGAAATAAGCAAGAAATAAGCACAAGTCAAGAAATAAGCTCTTGTACTTAAAAATAGGGAGGGTATTAACTATCCAGAATTTATTGGTAATTTGAAGACATTAGCATACAAGTATTTTCATGTTTTAAGCCTCATTAAATATTTTCCTTGTTTTTTTACAAAAACAACATTTATCTTTTAAAATCACTTTTAGCCAACAAACAGTTAATAATTTGCAAACTCGATAAGGGTATCAGCATAGTTTTAATTGATCATCGAAGATACCGTGAAAGCATGGTCAATTTAATATCTGATATTTCAAAATTCATTGAGATTACAAAGTCAATAAAAAAATGAGATTGAAAGTTAAAAATTAAATAAACAATTTCTTACGTGGTCTAAAAGAATTGACTAACTCAGATTCAAAAAAATATTTCTAGCTTGCATGTATCAGGCTCTTCCCCAGCTATGCTATACGGGTTGCCAAAGATACATAAGTCCAATTTTACTTCAAAATTTCAATTTAGGCCAATTTTAGCTGCCTACAATACTCCCAGTTACCAAGTGAGTAAGCTTTTTGTCCCAGTCCTTGCTCATTTAACTACAAATGAGTACGCAGTTTACAATGCTTTCAAATTTAGTGAAAATATTAGAAAAATTCCTATTGTTAAAAATTTGATTATAGCTTCATTTGATGTAGAATCACTTTATACTAATATCTCTCTGTGAGAAACTATTGGTCTGAAACAGGTATTTGTGAAGGGTAAGTCAAAATTCAAAAGCCTTAAAAGTAAAGTAATGAAAAATTTAATAGAATTATCAGTGATGTACTCCTTTTTAAGTTTTGCAGGGAAATTTTACAAACAAATAGACTGTCTGGCAATGGGACTTCCTTTAGCCCCATTACTTGCCAAAATCTTTGTGTTTTGACAAAACTAAATGGTCAAATAAAGGTTCTTCTGACTTTAAACCTGTTTTCTACAATTGGTACATAGATGATACCTTTATTCTTTTTAGCCATCCATCACATGTCGATCAGTTTTCAAACTACCTTAATCGTAAGCATAAATCAATGTAATTTACTATGGAGATGGAAAAGAATGCATATTGGTCTTTTTGGACTTTCTCGTAACAAAAAATAAAGATCAGCTTCAGATTTCTGTGTATTGCAAGCCCACTTTTACTGAATTAGGCTTTAGTTTTTGAGTTTTTGTTCAATAAATTTCAAAATGAATTGTATCCAAACTTTAATTAATAGGGGTTACAAAGTATGTTCAACTTTCAAATACGTGCATTGTGAAAGTGAATTCTTACGAGTATGTTTCACAGCTAATGGATTTCCGCTGGGTCATATTAATTTGCAAATTAAAAAATTTCTGTCAAAGCAAAACAAGTCACAAGATGTCAAAGTTAATAGTAAAGACCAGTTGCATTGTTCAATTCCGAATTTTGGAGCACCGTCTGATGAGCTGTCTCGTGAATTGAAATTACTGTGCGTAAAATATTTCCATTATTTTACTATACATATCACTCAAGTTAATAATTTCAAAATTGCTTCATTTTTTCGGTACAAAGACATGCTGCCCAGTGATATGCGAGCCTCTTTGGTATACTCTTATAGTTGTGTGCAGTGCATATCTTTGTATGTTGGTGTGACATTGCAAAATTTCTATATCAGAGTGGCAGAGCATAGAGGTAAAATTCTTTTTTTGCGTTTGAACTGATGATGGAGCGAGACTCCAAAACGTTTTCTTAGTTAAGATGAAAAATTTTTTTGGAATTTTCTTCGTTCTTAACTTTTTATCTAGAAATATATTGCAGTTTCTGTAGCTTCAAAATTGTAAACCTTGAAAAAAAATTTCTAAATCCCAATTTTGTTCATTTTTAAAAAGCGTCCCCCATAGGAATCCAGGATTCTGAGACCATTTGAGAAATAAAGATTATTGCTGCTATAGGAAGTGTAAGAGGTCAGGTACATCCTGTGAAAAAATGAGACTCGTACGTTCACTCGTTCGCCCGCTACGGGGGTTGAAGAATGGGGGGGGGGGAGGGGTAAGTGGTATTTCATCATGTTACACCTCCCCCTTGGCTGTTTCTTCATGGCGTGACGTTGCTATGCCATTTCCTATGTCTCTGTATTACTCCATAATGATTTCGAAGGTCTAACTCAAACCAAAATATTTTAAAAATTTTTAATTAAAATTGTTTGTTTCTTTGTTTTGCTTATAATGTAAACAATGGACTTTTGGGTTTCAAAATGCATCTCCTCCTACAGTTTTCCAGCTACAGTAATGATTTTGATATCATTGGATGTGGAAAATTAAGGGCTTTCCAAAAACTTTTAAGAGATTTCATAAGTATTTCATTTTCAAAAGTTATGATGTCATGAATCCGCATTTTTAGAAAAAAAAATTTGCTCATGATTTTGTTCATTTTTTTTTTATCAAAATTGGAAATTTGGGAAATGGCATAGGACTTTCTGAAATGCAATGATACCAAAATCATCACTTTTACTCAAAGACTGTCGGAGGAGATGCATTTTGAAAAACCCCCCAAATATCTTGTTTTCTATGAATATCTCGTTTTCTATGGGGAAAATCACAATTTTTCACGAATGGCAAATGATTTCCAATTGCATTTTCTATCAGTATACCAAATTTCATTACTCTAGGTTCAATAATAAAAAAAAGGCCCGAATGGGGGACGCTGTCCTTAACTAGGAATCAGATACAAATAGAAAACAAGCAATGTGGTAATAAGTGAATCACAGCTCAAATATTAAAGAACACTTATGAGCTGAATCACACTTCACCACCTCCTATAAAGTTGCATTGGCAACTTGCATTGGCATCTGCAATTACATTGCGCGACTTACAAGGATAATGATTCGAATAACATACAAGAACTGATAATATGGATGGGACATCTTTTTTTTATATTTCTTATTTTCAAAGAACTGAAACAAGAAAAAGAATTACTTCTTAGGAGTAGTGATGCAAAAAAAAAGGTTTTATTTGATGGCAGTTTTTTTGCAAAAAAACTTTTTTACATGTTTTATTTTTATTTTTTTGCACACACAAAAATTTTGTCAAGTATATGTTTGTTTTTTTGGTCGCATAAAATATATTAATATCCATGTTTTTAGTCATGATTTTTTTGTTATGAAAACATCAAAAGGAAACCATACAGTAAAAGTGGTGGCAGATAACCTACAATTATCTAGAGAAGTCTAAGAGGAACAGTAAGAGCCATAGAACTTACATTGATGGAGTCCATCAATCTAAGTTCTGTGGCTCTTGCTGTTCCTCTTAGACTCTTGGTAATTGTGGGTTATCTGCCACCACTTTTCTGTATGGTTTCCTTTTGATGTTTTTATTACAAAAAATCATGACGAAAGAACATGAATATTAGTATATTTTATGTGTCCAAAAAAACAGACAAATACCTAACAAAATTTTGGTGTGTGCAAAAAAATAAAAAAAAAAACATGTTTTTTTTACAAAAAAACTGCCATCAAATTAAACAATTTTTTGGAATCACCAGATGGGAGATACCAGAGTGTTGGCTGTGATGAATAAATTGCTGGAGTACGGTACTTCCAACATAGGACTGCAGGCAGTAATCACATTTATACAAAAATACGCAACCACTTCTCAGGCACTCTTCCAAATGCTCTTTCCTATTGAAAAATAAACCTATTTTAAAACTATTTCTATAAAATGGTAGCACGTCACTGAAAAGTAAAATGAGAGTGTATCAGGGATAAAAGTTCCTTTCTCATCTCCTTGTTAAGATAGCCCAAGAAAGGGAGCTCGATGAAAACTTTCTGCTTTGGTGCAGAAAGGTTTACTTTCATTGATGTGCTATCATTTTATGGAAATAGTTTTAAAATAGGTTCATTTTTTAATAGGAAAAAGCGTTTGGAAGAGTGCCTGAGAAGTGGTTGTGTAAATTTGTATAAATGTGATTGCTGCCTGCAGTCCTATGTTGGAAGTACCGCACTCCAGCTATTTATTCGTCTCAGCCAACACTCTGGCATCTCCCATAGAACCGGCCGTCCATATTTATCTCCCTCCCAGTCGGCTATCCGAGATCATTGCCATAGTTCAAACCACCCTTTTAAAAATTCCAATTTCTTCACACTTTGTAGAACCAAAGAAGAATTTGACCTTAGAATTTTAAAATCCTTGTTTATTTTTACCCATAGACCTCAGTTCAATAATGACCAAAGTGCGATAAAATTAAATATTGCCCCAACTGTGTGAATAGGAGTGTGTTTGGATGTTTGTGTGTATGTGTGTAGTCCTGTTACTTTGGGTAGATGTTATTGTGTGTTGGTTTGATTGCTAGAATTTAGGTGCATGTGTACGTATGGCTTTGAATGTTTGATAGAAATTTTATTTTTTTAATGGTTAGGCTTAGCTATTTTTCATTCAATGTAGGTATATTGATATTATATTCTTATAGCTTTTTGCAATTTGTTCATTATCGTTTTTTATTCTGTTTTACAGCACTGATGATGGAATCGGAGATTCCGAAACGTTTGTTATTAAAAGAATGTTCCCTTTTATATTGGTTTTTCTTTTATCTTGCTATAAATAGACGCGCCGCTAAATGGAAGGAATGTGCTTGTGACTAAATATAGTTTCTGCCGCTTAATAGCATCAAGTTGGTCTTAATTTTTTGACATTTAGGAATGAAAGCGGTATATTTATTACAATTTAGTTAGAATCGTACTTAAAAAATGAGGGAGGAATAACTTTCATTTGAATAATTTCTAGAGTAGAGACTTGTATTGGATTATTAGTTTTGATAAGTACTGATGTTTTGTATACTTAAGGACTGAAGTAAAAATAATAAGTATGTTGATAGACCGCAAATATATGATTTAACAATCACAGAAGGAATGATGCATCTGAATATAACTGATTTTTCAGATATAAAGTTGAAAGCTTGAACAGAATGCATAAGAAGTATTTTGCTAACAAAAACATGCAATATTTTTTAAATGAAATTGTTACTTTTATTATTATTATTAGAAATGATTATTATTTTTGTTAGTATTAGAGGGCAATAAATTTCAACACAACTGGGAAAACGAGCAAAATATGATAGCAAAGCAGGTAGAGAAGCAAGTCTGCAACCTCTCCTGCCCCGCAATCACGTACCACCTATATTGATGTCTAGTAAGACACTGAACTCATTGTTCAACTTGCTTAAAATTGTCTGAGGAACTGAAAAGGATGGCAGACCACACTTTTTTGCACGCTGTCTTTATGTTGTAGCCACCGCGTATGTGTAGCAGACGGAATGAAACAGCAACTATATATAGACGATGTTGATTTAACTAGCATTGCTTGTTGTTTCCCCAACCTACTGCATTTTGAATAGAAAATTGATATTCATTGCCAATAATTTTAATTTAAATGTTACAGGTTTTTGACACTGAATTCAATTGAGATTTGTAAAGTTTCAACCAATTCTATTGCCTTTTTCTCACAAAATGGTATTTTCTTATGATTGGCATTCAGATGACTTTTCATACAAAGAAATGAGTGCAGCTACTGTACAATCTCATGTGAGTATATTTCAGTATTAGCTTATTGTATTTTCTTGTGTAATTTAAAGTAAGAAATTATTTTTTATTATCATAGGACTAATAGCCATGATGTGAGTTGACATAAATTGACAATATCTTATAGGACTATCTTTTTGTGCATAAACAATTACACATGTAATATATTCAATATGTTGTTCTTGAATTTAGTGGTTATTTTACAATTACTACTTTTGCAGGTTATGCGGAGGAAAAAGAAAAAGAAGAATCTATTGAATGGTCACTCAGACACCCCAGACTCTGATGCAATTGAGTCAGCCAGCAAAAAGTTGAAGCTGTGCTCTGAAGAATCAAGTCCCAGTAACAGTCAACCAAAGAATACTGTTGAATCTTTACTGACAGATGCAGTTTCTACTGCACAAGTAAAGTCAGCAATAAAGACTACTGTGAAATCAAAACGACTCTCGGTGTCATTTGCAGATGATGTCAAGTCCACATCACATAAAAATGGAAAAGAATCTACTTCAAATAATATTGCTGCTGCAAGGAAATGTTCAAATGTTGAAGTCTCTAAGACCCAGCAAAAACAGAAGAAAAAGATTGCTAAGACTATTGATCGTGCAACAGCTGTAGTATCCAAGAAGCCTTCAAGTATCAAAGTTAATGGTGCACCTGTGAATGGCAAAAAATTGGGTGCAATTGGTAATCCAACACCAGCAGCTGAGCCTGTCAGTGATGCTTCTAAAGTTAAGAAACGGAAAAAAAAGTCAACACCAAAGGTAACTGATGCTGAGGAGTTCAGAGACGTTGATTCTTCCTCTCTCTCAGGACCTTCCAAAAAGAAGAAAAAGATTGATTTGCCAGGAAGTTTTACCACAAATGTGAGCTCTTCTGATAAAAAGACCTCATCTCAGAACAAAGCCTCAGGAAGGAATTCTGATGTTGAAGAAAAAAGGAAAATTTCAACCATGAAAAAGAAGACTGGTGAATCTAATGATAATGAAGATGATTGGGAAGATTTGGACTCTGATGTAGACTGGGACTCAATAGATGTTGGTGATGAAGAAGTACTTGACTACAGCAATGAAGAGGAGCCTGAATTGGATGAAAAATTCCATTCTGATTTGAAATCATTGATTGCAGAGCTAAATTTTGATGCCATCAAGAATAAAATTGAACTTGAAGGTAATGAGGATGATGACTGGGAAGAAGAAAGTGCTGCAGATGAGGAGGAAGAGAATCATGACTCTGATGACAATATTTCAGATGAAGGTAGTCAAGCTGATGAAGAATCCGAGAAGGAATTCAAATCTACAGATGATGAAGGCTGTGACACGACACCTGGTACAAATAGTAACCTGCAGGAGAATGGCTCATCTCAAGAGGTTACCAGTAAGTACTCAATAATTAGAATTCATACTTCAAGCCACCATTATTCACAGGTTCATACCAAGAGATTTTTTTAGTAGAGCTGTTTTATGTGTTTCATTTTTTAGTGAAGCAAATTTGTATCTTGAGGTGTGTTCTGATGAGACTCCCTTTTATTGGTTCCATGTACAGTAATGCCTTGCTGTTCCTAATTTTTTCACATTTTTCCCAATAGCTTTCAAACAAATTCATCATAGAAGTGATGATAGTGGGTGCCTTTGAATCTCATTTTAGATTCAAAAGTTCAAGTTCCTTGCTATTTGTTAATGTTTTCAACACGGTCGCAATGTAAACTGCAGGTGTACACAGATGGGATTTTCTTATTGCTACGGACTGATCATTAGTCACAAATTCAATTTTTATAAATACTCCATAAAAGCTAAGTGAATGCACTATCTTGTTAATGTTTGCTACTTTCAAAATTACTTTCTGCAATTGAATTGGAGTTGAATGTTGAATTTCAGTTTAACTCATCACAGTCAATGTTTTAATACTGCTTTTGTGTTTGGCAAAAATTTCAAGGGAAGAATCTATTATATTTTTATTTATTTTCTACTTGTAAAAATATCTAAGCCCTCCTGCGCTGAGTTACTGTTGTTTATTAGGCCAATAGTGTGATCACATTGTGTTAAGGTTTGTAATTTCTTTTTTCTTTTCTGTGAACATTCACACTGAACAGTTGGCTGCAATGTGTGTGTGACTTTACAAGGGAGCAGATTTAGGTAGACAAGCTGCAACTTGTATTGCTGTCAGTCTAACTTTGTGGAGTTCTGTTCATATTTGCAAAGTTTTCTATGGTCACTTTGTTTATGAAAGGGGCAAAGTGGATTATGCTTCCTAAGCAAAGCTGATGTGAATGGTTGATACTAAAGCTCATTTTTTTGAAGTACAGTAGTTTTCAATGTTTATGAGATTGACAGATGTAAAGTAAAGAAGTTTATAGTTATAAAGTTTTTACATGGATTAGAAAGGAATCTACACTTTAAGCTAAGATGAAAAGAATATTAATGGGTGGAAAGTTTTCAGCGTGTTCCAATGAATTTTTTTCTGAAAATGAACTAGTTTATAAAATCTCTTGAACTTTGCACATGAAATTTTCTATAATTTAATTTGCTTGTAGATCCAATTTCATTTTGATTAAGCCTCTTGTATGATTCCAAATTTCTAAATAATTCTGATTCTAATATCCTGGTATTATTTTGCCACTTGCTAATTGTATATTTATTTTATCTGCCTAAATATTTAGCTCAGTAAATTAAGTAAAAAGCACTCTTTTGATTCAATTTATTCATAATTTAGTGACTTAATTTTCACCAGTGTTGTAGATTGAAATCTTGCTTTGTGGCTTGCTTCATCACTTTTGGGGCCAACGTAGCTACTCAGTGTATAGTAACCAACTGCATTAGTTTTCTTATTGAGAGGGAGCTCAAAGTTCCTCAAGGATGAGATGCCTGTACCACCTAATCAACCTTATAAAAGGTAAATTCACTCTTGCAGATCCTCATTCCGTGGCTGGACAAAAGATTGGTGCGTCTCTAGCCAAGTTTGGTATGCCCATCGGAGACAATCTGAAGACATTCAAATCATCACTGGCCCAGAAAATGTCTCAGAAGCTCAACGTCGCTAAATTCAGGTACTGTTGTGGGCAAGACATTAGACACCAATTTAGTTATTTTGAATAAAAGGCTGATCTTCAATTTGTAGTATTTTTCTATTTTCTTTGTGTTTCAAGTTAACTGAAAAAAAAACATTGCAGATCTTCTAAGTTGCTCACATGCCATTTCCTAAAATAATCAGTCCATCCTATGAACTCATGTTTTGTTTTGTGAACTGAGTGAGAACGTCCAAGATTTACTATTCGTTGTAGAGAACGATCCATCCTCACTGTTAAATGCTCCATTCTAATCCTGCCAACATCACCTCTTCTTGCTGCATGTACTGTACTTGACATTTGGTGGGAAACTGCTGTGAATATACCATTATTTATCTGAATTTTATCAGAATAATTTGTTGATTCTTGTCAGAAAAAATTTTGTGTTATTTTTAGAATAGAAATAAAAGTCTATGATAGAATGGAAATTAAAAAATATTAAGTTCCATATTATCTAAAATCTATATTATCTTAGATAAAAATAACAAACGGGTTATTTTAGTCCATCCTGTTCCATTAGCTAAAGTGCATCATTCTTTCATGGAAAAATATGAAACACGTGCAACTATCGAATGGGTGTAATAATCAGGGTAATATGTTCATTAGACCATATTTCTGTGACACATTTACATTATGATCCGTGTTTTTATCATTGCGTTGTGTGCTGACTGGCTCATGACCGTAGTGTGATAAATAGGCCAAATAAGTTCTATTCTGAAAAAGCAAAATTGCGTGATTCACACAGAAATAATGAAAGTACAACAACGCGGGGATATTTTTGAATACGAGTCCTAAAAGAATCAAATGATTCCCGCAATATCGAATGGATTTTAGAAAAAAAAAATATTTGTTCAATCCTGAGATACTAGTTTTTGGTGATAATCTCCTGAATACACTATTATTCATGTGCCACCTCACTGAGCACAGACATGATTCTGTACGTTTACCGAGACTGTTGGTTATGGCACTGCGCAAATCTAGTCCACTTTGGTGGACTCCTACCTTGGTAGATGCCTTGAGTTGGTGTGCTTTTGCAGGTTTTTCACGGTAAACTATCTAAAAGGAAGAGTCTCCCATGAAAATCTTACAAATCTACTCTAAGTTGAGGAGTCGATCAAAGTAGAAGTCCAGCAAATATGCCTAGATATCACTAATGCTGGAATGAAAAGCCTGCGAAATCGTGCCGATTTTTTCTGCGCTCCGGGCAGTGCCTCATAAAAAAAACTGCATTCAAATAGTTGCCAGAATATAACTAGTGTTTTTTGTAGAATTACATAAATGCTTCGTTTTATGAAGCTACCCGATAGTTTGGAAGTCTTTACTGATGCTTTTAGGACCCGCATTCAATAATCACTCAGTACTTGAATTTTTTTTGTGAAATCCTGCCCTTGGGTTATGAACTTTGAACACCACCCTCAAAGGGTTATTCCTTTCTTAGATTTATATTTTAGAAATAGATTTATTTAAATTTTCGAGTCACCATTTATTCTTTTTCTTAATTTGTAGTTCATGAGATTTAATCATCTGAATAAAACTTCAATATACGGTGAGTTAGCATTGCTTGCAGTGATCACACGGCTGTATTAATGGTGATGAACTTCAATTATGATGCACAGGATGATCAACGAACAGCTGTACAAAACGACGGGGTCAGAAGCACAAGCACTCTTCAGAGATGACCCTGCATCTTTCCGTGTCTACCACGAGGGCTTCAAGTCGCAGGTGGCGCTGTGGCCGCTCAAGCCCCTCGACATCATCGTGGACTGGCTCAAGATACAGTCAGTGTTTTGTCCGCTTGCTTTTCTGGAGGAGATCGTTGCTCTCAGCAGAGACAAAATTAGCTCCAATAACGTTGGAATATGAGAGATATCTTGCGTCATAATATTGCGTTTATGCGTCGTATTTCGAAATGTTCTTCAAGGAAGTCTAAATTTTGTTAACCAAAGAGCAGTTGTGTCAAATGAACAGATTAGTGCTATTTTGCAATAAATGGTTTTCATATGTACAATGTTGAGAATTTGGTCATTTATAATTTTGTTCCTTGATTTTAGAAGCACATGTGGGGGATTAGATCATATGCATGCGTCGTTTTGTCCTGCATAATTACTAAGCAGATTTACCTAGTTTTTGTGGATGTGGTTATTACAAGATATCAAGAGACCATGAAATTGATCGATTCAACTGAGTGCTGTAATTACATTAAATTTAATCTACATTAACTTTGATGTACGCTTGTTTAGCAAACTATTCAATTTGGAGGCAAACTGACAACTTGTTCAAGCGGTTCTTGAGTGGTTATCGCGCAGCATAATTCAAATAAAAAAGAAATTAATCAGAACTCTCCAGTTGCCAAAAATGGTGATCGTGACTAAAAACACGTCCGAGATAACCGAGCACTTCACCTTTGCTTTAGATAGTGAAACATTCTATCCCATCTTAATAGTTTACGTTTATTTCTCTTGGGAAACCACATCTGCGCGAGAAGTAACCTTTAAAAAAACTGTTATTCTCTAACCTGAAACTTGAAGCTACAACGTACCTTACAACACCACAGAGACAGCAAATGGACGGTAGCGGACTTTGGGTGCGGTGAGGGGGAGCTGGCTGACCGCGTGAAGCAGAAAGTGCACAGCCTCGACCTCGTCGCTCTCAGGCCGCACGTGAGTAGAGGGCTCAATTTATTGTGTAGCTTTGCCTGTGGACGCTGCATTGAAATGACGAGGTATGACCAAATTTATGTTTTATACACTTCTTTGTATTCCTCATGCATGGTTTGTGTAGGGACTTACAGGGTTAAAGATATGCGTTACGCTCTACGTAAGATGTTTAAAGGAGTAAGTGGGGTTTCACTTGAATATAGTGTTTATGGATGCTTTGACTTATAAAATCGTTTCTTCTAGGTGCACGGTTAAATGTTGATGTGAGTTTGAGAGTGAATTTGAAAATTTAAGTAAATTTTTATTAAAAGGTAAACTTCGGATGCTCTAGAATTTGAAATTTCTTTTCAGTTACTGGCTCTGAGCACGTATAATCGACATCCAATTTAAAAATTTAGAGGGATTTCACCTAACAGGTTTAAACTGAAGAACCTTTCCAGTTGCAGTGGTACGTTGTTTTACATCCATATTTAAGGCATTATTAAGTCATAAGCTAAGTTCAGTGAGCAGTGCGAAGTGTTTAGTTGATTTTACCATTACGAGTTATTTTGAAATGAATTGATGTGGGTATTATACGTTCTCTGGTCGACTCAGGATAGGCTATGGGATTAGGTTAGTTTGAGTTGTCTACCGTAGGCTATGAGGAGT
>JACJUY010001081.1:128929-141773 GCA_014220935.1 Platorchestia sp. MABIK | reverse complement strand
AGGAGGCAGGAGAGGCAGCACTGGTCGTACCAGAACTGCCCGGATCAGTAGCAGCCCAGCACAACCATCTACCACAGTCATGCCCGAAATCCATAGCTAGTTTACCCCGACCGCTTCATTGAGTGCAGCCCCGCACAAGACAGGTCACCCCATCACACGTGGACAGGCGCCCAGTGACAACGTCAAAAAATAAAATTACCTCCTTATGCACTGCTTCCACTCACTTCTGTCAGCAGTCATCCCTCTCTCCATGTCCACAGTCAGACCCTTCTCATACAAAGCACGTTTCACTCCATCCATCCAACTCATCCGTGGCCTACCTCGCACTCTAATACCACTCACTTTTGACGTTTAAATCATTTTTTTTACCAGCCGCTCAACATTCATTCTTTCAACATGCCCAAACCATCCAAGCACTCTTTCATCCACCCGCCTGCTCATCTTCTTGACAATACTCGTCTGCCCTCTAACCAACTCATTCCTGATCCTATCTCTTCTTGTTACTCCATACATGCTCCTCAAACACTTCATCTCAAACACATCCAACTTCCTCCTCTCAGCTGCTCTCAAACCCCAAAACTCTGCTCCATGCAGTAAAACTGGCACAATTAAGCTTTCAAACAGTCCCCTCTTAGCACTCATATTCAAACTCCTGCACTCAAAAACTTTCCTCATTGCACCCAATGTCTTGCAGCCTTCACTCACTCGATGCCTCACTTCTACTTCCATACTATCCTTCACAGTCACGTCAGACCCGAGGTATGCTCTACCTCATATAAGATTTCACCATTCATCCTCACATCCAATGTTTCAAACACTCCACCTCTTGAACATCTCATCACCTTACTTTTATTTACGTTTACCCTCAACTTACGCCTTTCGCACACTCTACCAAGCTCTGCAACCAGTCTCTGCAGTTTTTTGCAAACAACAGCTGACACACTTCCCAATTCAAACCATTTTGTCCCACCAAATGCGCACCTTTTCCCAACACTCTGACATTCACTTCTCTCACTACACCATCCATAAAAAAATTAAACAACCACAGCAACTTCATACATCCCAGTCTCACACCTGTCACAACTGGAAACCAATCACTCACCTCATTCCCTACTCTCACACATGCTCTGCTATCAATGTAGAAACTCTTGATCGCATTCAACATTCTCCAACCCACTCCATACAAGCCTACAGTCTGCCATAATGAATGAAAACACTATGGCACTTCAGAAATATGAGTTTGTGAACTATTTCTACTGGTCCACTCCCTTTATTTGAAATAAGAAAGAAGGTAGAAAGAAAGAAAGGCCGTAAGAAATAAAAAATCTATCTCTCGAGAGTTAATGAGGCCGAGTGCACACGGCCCGTCACAAATTTATAACAACGTTCGACAAATCATACGACACACGTTCCTATTTCCTAAGAATTCACGTGATTTTTACTCCTACTCAAATCTGATGGATTAATACCCTGAAAATTGTGGAATTGATGAAGCTTGTATCACAGATACGCTCATCACACACTTTCGGCTGGCTTCGGACAGACCGACCGACGGACGGGGCTCTTATTATAGTATAGATTATACCTCAAAATCTAAATCGGCACCCTAATTGCGATCAACCATCACCATTATAAAGGTAGCCGCGTCCGTCCCTCCGTCCGTGTGACCCCCTCTTGATTATGGTATCCGCAATACGCAATTGGCTTATTTTTAGAATAGAAATATTCTATGGAGCTTCCGCTGTTGAAATTCATCATGTTGCTTTGATATTTTTAATTCATAATGCAAAAAGAAATGTTTTAAATTTGTTCGATCAGTAACCTGGCTACCATTGGGATAAGGCCCAAGATTTTGGAACTTGAGTTATTGTTTTCGAAATTGTGATTTTCTTGAAAAGCTTTGAAGAGATAATAGACAACATTTCAGAATGAAATTCCGGCAAAAGAGGCCACCATGGATAGAAACATGTCACACCGTAAGCGAGAAGCAGCAAGACTTTGACAGCACGAAAGATGCCGGAGACTATTATGTGTATGGAAGATAAATGTACTGTATATGACTGCAGATAACTATTTTTCACTTCAGGAGCTTTAAACAATACACTGATACGTGTATAGTTGGTTAGGTTAGATTAAGTTGTATAGAATATCAACAGATGAGACTTAAAATAGTATAGGAAAGCCGTAAAATAGCATGGGAAATCATGGGAAAGCCATGTTTAAACTCAGTTGGTCCGATATCTAAACCTATAATTTTTTGATGGGCCGTGTGCACTAGTAATGAAAACAAATAGATTATTAACATGTTATATTACGGAAAAAATCCCAAAAATTTTATGTAACTTTGCTATGTATAGTAGAAGAATGAACTAAGATTAGATGGAGCATCACCATGCTCCTATGATGACATCCTTGAATTGCCATGACTGCTAGAAAAATTCAAAGGAACTCAATTCTCGTTCAAGTGATTACACATTGAATTAAAAGATAATTTTATAGCATGATTCTTTCAGTATTTGGACATAAATTAACGTCATTAGAAAGAGAAAACTTTCAGCTTTACGAAGAAGTAATTTTTTCCGAAAAAAAAACATTTATAGTTACAATAAATTGGTGTTTCCCCACATTGAAGTGGACAGAATAAACTCCAGTCTTTTCAAAGGAAGATAATATTGCTCACAATCAAGCTCAGGTCCAAAAAAAACACTTTCTAGATATAAATGACCTGTGTAGAAGTTCCTTGATGTCATTGCAATGTTTCTATACTGCCGCAACAACATGGGTGTGAGATTAGATTAGATTATTAGTTAGTTTACGCCTCCCTATCTTCAGCAAATGAGATCCAAAGAGAGGAAGGAAGAAGGTACCATTTAGTATGGAGTTGAGGGAACGTGGAATCTATGCAGAAAGGGCATAGAAACAGTAAGATGAGAAAGAAGTTCATGAAACAAGATCAAAGTTGAGGAAGAAATAAGTAGGTGCTGAAAAACAGAGCAGCAGTGAACCAAAAAAAAAATTGGTCCTTAACTAAACAACAACCAATATTATTTAAAAAAAAAGCCTACCTAACCTTTAGCTCAGGCCCTCTTGGAGTGTGAGAATATTTGTCTTTGAATAAGAATTGGGTGACATCAAGTTTTATGATAATCAAGAATTTACAAGCCAAATATATGACTTTGAATTAAACATTATTCATTAGGAGGAATCGAAATGTAATAAGTTTTATTCAGGACTTGCTCATCTGAAATTGCAGCAGGAGTCTCTAAAAGCTATTTGAGAATAATTTTATTTCTGTGCTTACGTTTGTGAATAAAATACTCTAATTTTCAAGTATCAAGTGCACAAAACGAACAATTATGCCAACTATGCTACATATCCCACGGGCAACTGCATCCACTAAAGATGAAATCCAATAAAATATAATAGTTATTTAGTGATAAGTACAACTACCAATTAGAAAATTTTGGCTAGTTGTTTAATGTTTACTCATAAAATTTAAAAGAATAAGTTCCCAAGATGTTTGACACTAAAAGAATCGTTATTCGCAATAAAATGTAAATTATTTTACTTGACAAACATATTTCAATCAGAATCACTTGATCCACTTCCCTTAGAAAATATGCAGCTAGGCTATTTCTTTTTTCCCAAGATCGTCTAATGCATATTTGATACGTAAGAATTAAAGATGTCAAATGATGGACCTCATAGTCATAAATGCACAATTTTTAAATCCTTATTTTATTTTTATTTTAATTCCTGATATCACAAGTTCGGAGTTCCTAAGCTTGTATTTCAATGTAAGTGCGCACTAATAGAAGTGTTTTCAACAATACATTGTCACTGGTATTACATTTTTTTAATTTGTATTTATACGATTTATGAAACCTCGATTACTGCATCAAGGCAAAAGCCATTTTTTATTGTTTTCTCTCAATAATTTGTTGATAATAAAATGGCTCAAATGAACCATCCAGCATAAAAAAAACTTGATAACTTTCAGATCAAACTGAGTGAGAAGAAAAAGTGAACTATTTTTACTGTCGTTCGCAAAAATTTCGGACCTTTTTCTATTTTGTGTCTTCCAATCCTAAAATTACACCCTGCTTTACATTAATATTTCCCATAAACTGAGGCAAATTTCTGATTATGGGAGATATGAATTTTTAAAGAATCTTTATACTTTATATACATATGTAACATTACTTTAAATTTTCAGAGAATTATTCCACTTCATAATTTTTTACTACCCTGAGGCAAATTTTACTACTTTTTTTACTACTTTCCAAATTTTACTACTTTTTACTACTTTACTACCTAGTAGACACCCTGCTGGTCCTTGCCAGTTTGCAAAAAAAAAGTACAAAAGTTGCTAGGGTCTTTGGCTTGTTGCTTCTTCGGCTCTTTCGAGTTACTAGGATAGCAGTGGTGATATTTTTGTCCCCCCACATGATAGTGGAAACCTAACCCCAATACTGGTTAAAATTAAAGATTCATAAGTTGACATCTAATTTAAAAAAAGAAATATAACATTGGTGTAAAGATAAATCTTAGCATGAATTCTAAGGCAAAATAATATTTGCAAGAGGATCACAGTAACAGACAGCGAGCACTAACGAGAAATATTGCAGTTGGAGCGCATTTGTGCAGTCTGCCCGTTTGAGGGGATTGATCGCCAGCAGTGCCTCCAGCAGCTCCACCAAGTCCTCGGAGGCGGCAGGGAACAGCTCGGTCATGGTGGACCCGTCCATCGGCTTGAACACAACGTAGTCAGGCAAGGTGTCCATGCCCTGCACAGAAAATGGTTTTACAAATAACTACATATGTATTACTTCATTCACGATGTTAAGCATAAAAACAAAATAAGCTAATAAGAATAAGGACTGATGTACAGACACAAATAATCAATAATCCCATCTTCAAATTGCAAAAGAAAGGATTAAAACTGGCCGGACCATCACATTATATACGCTCTATTGCAGTGGTGAGCACGATAACGAAAAAACGTTATTGCGATAACCGATAAATCGATAACAAAAACCTTATCGGCGATAACCGATAATTGGCGAAAAATTTATCACCGATAACCGATAAATCTACAAATCCAAAATTCCGATATTATCGATAACGATTTGGTATTTTAAATAAAAAACAAATCAAAATCCAACGATCAGAGGAGCTAAATACGAACTGAATACGTGTCGTCACTGTCTCACCCACAGGGTTGCCAGATGTCCCAGTCCACATAAGGCCACACTTTTGATCAAAAAGGCCACAAAAGAGGACAACCTTATCGCACCATAACACGTACATCCAACACGTATAGTTCCTGTCCCGAACTCGTCCCGCCCCGTCATGTCGATCCCAGCGGGAAAAACTGAAATTATTGATTATCGATAGTTTGGAACCAAAAGTATCGGCAATACCGATAAATCGATAACTCTGGAAAAAAAATTATCGGATAACCGATAACCCAAAATTGTTATCGCGATAACGCCCAGCTTTGCTCTATTGAGGCATTCACTGAAAAGTTGGGACAGAAGCAAGAGGAAGTGCAGAAACAATATTCTTGGCATAAAGAAAGAAAAGAAAGAAAAACAGTTAATTTCCAATAGAGATGGTACAAAATTACCATCATTGGTTTTTAAAATATCTTAAAGTTAACACACTTAAATGATACACACACACGAGTATTGTAATACCCATGTCACTAGTCAAAAAATGATTGAGGGCAATGTACTCCTAATCTTGCTTTAACTACATTTGATGATACATGTAATGATAATTATAAGAGATAACACAACTTCATGACTTTTGACAGTTTACATATACATGACATAAAACTTCACAATTCTTGACGCCTGGAAATACTATATGAATCGCTCGTTTCGGCAGATGTTCAAAAACGTTATTTCAAGGAAACCGCGAAAAAAAATATATATATATAAGCATGTGGAACACGAGGATTACAAGTGAAATCATCAGGGTGCAGAACTTCAAGACAACATGAAAGGCTCTTTTTCTGACTTGACACATTCAAGTTCCAAATTGCAGGATACTTATCGTGACAGAAATCGGCAGAATAGTCACTAAGCCAGCTCTACAACAAGAGGCATTCCAAGGTACATAATTTATTGGCTTGCCACACACCCTCATAAACGCTCCCAATTCATCTTGAGTCAGCTCTCTAACACGTAGAAAAGGTGATAGGGCAACTTTTTATTATTTATTCAATATTTATACCAGCTATTCACTCGAGGAACTGACCGGCCAGGACATATCCGTGGGCGTGCCGAGAGCAGTGAAGATGGTGGTTAGCTGGGCAAGGTCGCTGTCCCCAGGGAAGTACGGCACCCGCACCAGCAGCTCCGCCAGTATGCAGCCGACAGCCCAAGTGTCTACGCCAGGACCGTATTGCCTCGAGCCGAACAGCAGCTCTGGGCATCTGCATCAACCGAGATCGTAATCCGTGTAAATGGGAACACAAATGAAAATGTTGAGAAAAGAGGAAATTTTTATTGTACACGGGAACACTAAAAGAAATCTCAAGTGAATACAAAAAGCAGAGGGGAAATGTTAAATGGAAAACGTAGTATCAGTTGTGCAAGATTGTGAACAATAGAAGAATTTAAGTGAGTACTTGAATGTGATCATTTAAGAAGAATAAAAAATGAACTGACAATTTCATTGACAGCTTAAAATACAAATTATTGTAGATTATAAGTTAGTTTAAGTCTCCCTAACTACAGCAAAAGAATCCATCCAAGAAAGGAAGGAGGAAGGCACCATTGGAATTAAGAGAACAGGGCATCCATGCAAGAGGTGCAATCCCACACCCTGCTCACAGCAACATCAAAATTAAGAGAAGCTTATAAAAGGATAAAAGTTGTAGAACAAACCACTAGATGCTGAAATGCTTAAGAAAGACAGCAGTAAAGTGGAAAAAGATGGTCTGTGAAAAAACAAAAACCTATCCTATTTCAGCAAAAGGAAAGCCTACCTTATCTTAAGCCTCACATTTTCTTCACAAGAGAAATTACTTTTAAAGATACAATAGTTTCATCCTCATTTGGGGAGTTAAAACTACAATAATCTACACTCTGTACACCATTTCAAATACAGGGTGGCTCTTTAGACATCTATTTTGCAGAAACTTCGAAGTTACAAGTTCTAGTTGAGTGCAAAGGAACAAGGAATTTTGGGATTTTTTGTATATTCATTATACAAACAGGCTATGATAAGACTAACAGATTCAAGAGTACTATATTTTTGAGACCCCTAAAAATAGCTATATTCACAATGGAAGAGAGAGCAGCAATTAACGAATGTTATTTTTAGACAATGCTAGAATAATAGCCAACGCCACATCTAAAAGACACTATGACATTGCGAAGAGTGCCCGCACATCAAAAGACTTGAAGCAAGCTTGAATTGATTAACATGGATGCCAATGGAGCATGAAGCACACACTAAAAGCAAGAGAGAAAGCCTCAAGCTGGTCAGAAGCGCAAAGCGGCCTCAAAGCCGGTTTCACACTTGAGAGTCGCAGCAAGAAGCCTTTGGCAGTGCGCGGCAAGATGTTGACAAGGGAGGTGTACGGCTCAATTCCTCCAGCATAAACTGAACTCCTGATATCCAAAGTTTCTGCTGTTCTGTGCCTTTGGAACTCAAAAGATCCAAAGCACAGTGACAGATTACATGTTTCAAAGCAACAAGATGGAATAGGAATGAAACTCAGCATTACGAACTCATGCTTGTACTGCTGATCTATGTTACAGTCCACTCTCCATGACAGTCAGGCTCGAACTACCGTCTTTAGGTGTGAGGCAGTCCTTGCCTCACATCTTTCACTCTTGCTTGCTTTCCACTTTCAGTCTTTTTAGTGTGTAAGCACTCTAAGGTCAGCATTTCTAGTTGACAAATTTCAAACTTTGGTCCCCTCAATTGGCAGATTTAACACCTCAAGATTTTTTCTTGCACAATATTCAAGTGATAAAGTCTTAAGTTATCCAAAGACTTTCCAAAAACTGAAATAGAATATAATAGAAGAAATTCTTTACATTTCTCCAAATATTTTGAGATGTTTGATGCAAAGCATACAGCATATAGTTTATTTATGCCTGGATAATAATGAAAGATGTTGAAATAAAATTATTTCAGGTAAAAACAATCAGTATTCCTTCCTTTAGCACTTAATGAGAACTTTTCATCTGTCATGGTTTTTTGTAATAAATGTTTAAAACAGGAAAGAAACTTTTGTGTTGCCTTGTACATGATAAGTATTTTCATAACACATTGGCGGTCAGTATAAACAGAAACTATCAGAAGCTGGTAGGTACACTGAAAACATACAATTTATGATTCAACATTTAGATTCAACATATAGATTTAGATTCAACATTTGCCTCACCTGTACCATCTGGTCACCACTTGATGAGAGTAAGGTCTGTTTGGAGACCCATAAAATCTTGCCAATCCAAAGTCACCCACTTTCAAGACTCCTTTAGAGTTTACGAGTAAGTTATTTGGCTTTATGTCCTGAGAAAGAATCGAGTAAAGTATATGAACATAATTGAGTCTGCGATGAATTGAACTGAAGAGTTGAACAAGCATTGTACAATTAACTCCTAAGTGTTGATGCTTTCACCAGCAAATATTTCAAATGTATTTTTGCAGAAAAAATTAGGTTCAATAATATTTCCATGTTCACACTATTATATAAAAGTACTACATAAATCTTAGAGGGAAAACAAAAATTTAATCTTTGAACAAATACTTTCAGAGATACCTGATATGAAAGTAAATGAAAAACATGCTCAACAAACTAATTGCATGAGACTTCAAGAATAACCATTTAATCAACTTTAATAATTGTACAATTTCAATTTAAAATTCTATTCACCAGTTGTGTGAACAAGTAGGCATAGTGCTCATTAATGTTTTTTTTAGAAACTTACCCTATGCAGTATCCAGTGCTTATGAAGAAATTCTAGTCCTTTTAGAGTTTGGATGAGGTAGGCTTTTATGTTTGCTGGAGTGAGTACACTGATATTTTCTGTATCTTTTATAATAACTTCCAAATCTGTGTCCATGAAGTCAAATACAAGAGAAACATCAGACTTGTACCCAAACACATCAAGCAGCCCAATGAGGTTTGGGTGCTTGACTTCCTGAAGAAGCTTGACTTCTCGCAGTGCAGTTCTGTTGATGCCATCACGTGCTTCTTCCCGGCTGCCAAGCTTAATCTAAAATAAACAAAGTACAAGACAAAGGGAAAAAAACTGGAGTTGCGTTACATCTAGAAACACTACCCAAACCAAAATGCATTCAAGAAGAAAATCAAAGTATTTCTAAGAGGAAATTTGAAATCACAGCAGAATCTTGTCACTCAAGCTATGGTATGTATCAGTCCCCATAACATAGGATGAACAAAGCAAAGTAACTTTAACCCATTGCCTATCCTATATTAATGGGATAAAAATGAGAATATCTAATAGTGTGTACATAATAAGTAAAGCATAACTAAAAACATAGCATTGACAAATTAAAACTTATACCTACATTTAGTAATGATGGTCTATGAATCATTGAAATTGAAAAACAATACAGGTCAAGAGACTAAAATACAATTGTAATATATATTTTACAAATATTGTGAATAAATGAAACTGTAATCCATTACCTACAGGGAACAAATAATTTTGGAAATCAAAGCAAGCATGCTTCTCTAATTTTGAGTCCTGCAAATAACTTGGGAAGCATGGGACTTGTAAATTTGAAGCACATTGACTCTCATCACTTAACACTTTCCTTAACATGTCGACACCAAAGTGATACATATGAGTACCACTAGTGGTACGTAAATTGCTCATTTATGTACCGGAATATGCAAATAACATTTCAAGTATTTTACTACCTTTTCTGAAATAAATTTTAGAGTAAAAGGTAACACATTATGGTTTAAGTGTAGCTTTACACTTTTCAAAAAGGTTAAAAATGTATTAGAGCAGAAATGCCGGTTTTTCAAAACAACTTCTTCTAGCCTAACTAAACTGACCGTAAGCAACCGCACGATCGAAGTCAACGTGTTAATCATGGCCACAACAAGGCAGCACTGTAGTAAGCTAAATTTACATTACACACAAATGAAGAAATCTGGCAAACATGAACTATGTAAAAACTTAAAACAACTTTGGCTACCCGCACATAACTGGAAATGAAAAACTGTTTTGTGATGCCAAGGAAGTACCAAAGAATACAACATAAATGAACAACATACCTTTTTAACAGCAACTATTTGTTGTGTGTCTGTGTCTAATGCTTTGTATACCGTGGCAAACTGGAAGAGAGCAAAGTGAAATTTTTAGCACCAAAAATAAGACAATGGTAACAATTTTTTCAATTTGGAAATTTAACTATTCTTTTTTATATCCAAGTGCGACATATACTTGCAACCAAGGACAGTGATATGATGAAATATTTGCATTAATTTTGTGTTACTATTTTTTCAGAAGGATAAAAATGGAATAGAATTTTAAACATGCAAGAAACTCTTTTTATATGTTTAAAAAAGATTTTCCTTAATTGCATTTCTAACATTTCAAACATACTAAAACCATAGAAGTAAAATTGTTAAGAAAAAAGGCAGAAGCAGGAAGAGAACAAAATCCTTCACAAAGATCCAAAATGTCAGAGTGTAATTGCAGGTACCCCACAGAATAGGTAATATGGTTAATTGGTTGCTTGTGCCTTTGCACAGTCATACCTTACCTTACAAAAGACCCAACTAACAAATAATCCAAGCTACGAAATGCCTTTAAGTAAAATTTTCATCTCTAAGTACAAAAGAAAATTCAAGTTAGGAAACGTGAAATCTAAAATATTCAAATAATTTCTCTCAGCTGCCAAACGTTTGCCTCTTCCCCCCTCATCCACCCCGAACTTCACTTTGCTATGCGCTTGCCCTTATGTACCTTGGGCATGGTTGCCTAACCCCATTGGTAAATGATAAGCATGTCTTATTTATTTTAATGATTTAATAAATAATTTCCTTCTACTTTTAACATATATAATACAAAATTGGTTCATTTTTTTAATCTTTAAATGGTTTAGAGGGCAGTATTGTTGCCCTTGGAATAAATCAGGTTTTTACACACAAAATGCAACTCTACTTAACAAAAAATTTCAATCCAAAACGATTTTTTGAACAAGGTAATTTTGTGAGGTGAAATAGGACTGTATATCTGAATAGTAGCTCAGCAAATGCCTGAATACCACTAAGACTAAAAATTGATATTTTCTGCCTGCATCTTACAAATATTCAGAAAATCTAAGAAGTAGTGCAGTCTGTGCCACAGATGGGCTCATCACGCACTTTGGATACTTATAGTAACTAAAGAGTAATGCTAACACATATCCAGTGGTTGACTTGGTCAAACAATTTTTGTCTCATGTAGCAGAATTAGATTCAATGAGACAGCTTTAGCTGCAATTTTTAGCAGAATGGACACAATAATATAAATACAGGGCTGGGCATAAATACCTCATTCTACTTGAAAAGCATCACCAAAAACCTAACATGCATAAATAGTTCAGGATAATTTTAAATGATAGATGAAATTTAAAATTTATCAAATGAACATAGAGAATCCTTAGCTCCAACAAGCTGGAGAAGCATCACATCTAGCAAAAATCAATGACTATGTTAAAAACAATTTTCAAAACCATCAATTTCACCTCTTCATAACTTGTCATGGCTACCTTGCCTAAAAATTTCAATGTTTATGATTGCAACGGCTAGCATATTCTTAAGAAAAACTTTACAACAACAAACCTTATACCATGCAAGAATTGAAATGCAGTATCTTGAAAAAGTTAACATTAAAACACTGGAGATTTTATGGTAGAGTAATAAATAAAATCATTAAAAATGCAAGCATTTCATTGACCAATAATGGTGGTAATCTTCAACATGCTATATTCTATGCTTACCACAAAAATAAAATTCCAAACTCTCCTGCTTCATTTTAAATTGTTCTAAACTTTGTTTTATAGTTTCTGTAATATCAATTTGAAAAAAAAAATAGTTACATAATAGGGGTCATAACATTCTGAATGCCTAGTTTGTAAGTATGCTTGTCACCTCCCATGGTCTGCTTTCTGCACTGACAAAGGTAAGAATTCAGCATCCTGCTTTCAGTTATAACAATTGGATGAAGTTCAGCATCCTATACTCAGTGAAAACCTGGTGCCAAATTTACAACTCTGATTTTGTGTAGAAAAAATGCTGCCATTTCAGTAACTTAAAATTGTAGGAGATAAAATTTTTGTAATATGCATTTTTTCACTTAAAAAAAAATTTTCAATAAAAATACTAGAAACACATAAAACAAAAATGAATCATTGCATGATTTTACATCTATGGTAAAAATTTCAGAAAAATCAGAAAAAAATGGACTTTTTTTGGGTAGATGGTCCCCTTAATTGCATTAGGAGAGCAAACTTTGGGAGTAAAAACTGCTTGGTATCTTTGTTTGAGAATCAAGTATTACTGATTGAAAGTTATCCTGAACATACTATATCAAATAGTCCTGAAGCTAAAGGAAAAGCAGAAAATACTTAATTTTGTGGTACTTCAATGTATCAGAAAATTCTATTTTTCATGCTAATCATAAATTCATGATAGATGCTATCTTTTCAGAGCATATGATTAATAAAATTAACACAAATTACAAAGGCTATAAAATCCTGGAAAAGATACAAAATGATTTCACTTTGAATATTTTTGAAGTTTAAAGGATCCACTTGACAATATTCTGATTGTCTCTCTCAATAACATAATTAGTCC
>JACJUY010001081.1:103484-128304 GCA_014220935.1 Platorchestia sp. MABIK | reverse complement strand
AATGTGTTCTTTTAGTGATTCTCTGAAACGAAATTCTTAATTTCCATGAGTGTATTAAATTCTATTTTGACCCATTTCACATACAAACTTTTTTGAAAATAAATGTATTTTCTTCTTTATTCTCTGTTCTTAGAAAACACAAATAAGATGAGTTAATCATATTTTATTATTTTCTTGAATATTACTGACAAATTTTACTTCACATCAGTTACCATTAAAAGCCCTCTAGTAAAACTGTTCATAGAAGTGGATATTAACATATCACATAAGAAAGATTCATGCTGTAAACAGAATAGATTGAAAAAGAAACTGGAAACAACAATGCAACAATTTTAGAGATCATTAATTAATGAAAAGAAGCTATTAATGATATAAGAAAAACATGATAAAATTGAATAGCACATAGAAAAACTTTTGTTCAGAGAGAAGTAGAAAATTTAGCAACTTCAGTTGTAACTGCTAATATCCATGTAGTTTGGAATCTCTTTTGGAAGTTCCCCATAGTCATTTGAATCATTTTCCAGAGAACATCAATTTTGTGAGCTACCTTCAAATTTTCAATACTTGAAATAGAAATATATCTGCCAGGATTCTGAGAGAACATGAAGAATGCATTCTTGTATCAAATTGTTGAAACCATTATCAGAATAATTACCAATGAAAAATAACTTAAAAATAGAACACTAGATTTTATTTGTTTGTTTAAGCCTTCTTAACTAGATTAGATTAATTAGTTTAAGCCTCCCTAACCACAACAAAGGTATTCCAAAGAGAGGAAGAGACTATTTTGTATAAACTAAAATAGGATTCAAAAATTTATAAAAATTTCAAGAAAAAAGTGAGTTTATAAATATTTCTGCTCAGCATCATACTGTGACATTTACTTTTATTCAGAAGTGATGCAATATTTTACTCAGAGCAATGGAGGCTAACAAATGACACTGAAGTACATGGGAATATTTAAATTTGAGCTCAATTCATTTTTTGCGCTTCTTAAATTAAAAAATTATTTTTATATTTAAAATTAAGACAAAAAAGCAGACTGTCTTCTTTAACCAACAATTTGGAAGTAATTTTAAAACGCCTGAGCTTCTTAAACAAACAATTTATTAAGCTCCGTATAATCTCTAAACCAATATGCATTTTTCTCAGCCACACGAGTTCATTCCCTAAAGTATTGGCCTCACCTGTCCTTCTCCAAGAAATTCTATTTTTTCATACCGTTTCAATTTTTCTTCTACTCTAATACGACCAGAAGCCATAGCTCCAAGCTTATTGAAGAACAAAAAAAATTATTTAGTAAGTAAACGTAAAATATGAATTTCTCATCCCGCGAATAAAATGAACAAGCATTAGGGAAACGCTTTCCGGAAAAAACGAATTTACGGCTTCAATCCTTCCTGTTATTTTCAATTTGAGTGGCATGAAAGAATATAAGCTACGGCAATTTGTGTTAACGGAATTTATCCAAGCATTCTATTTCATCCCATTTTAACGTAAGAACACGATTTTTTCAAAATGCTTACAAATCATTGTAATATTTTAGGCCAGTGTTTTAAATTATTAGTAAATTGAAAAAAAGCATGTTAAACAGGAATTGTATAAATGTAACAAAAAAAATACACGTGTTTCAATTCACATAATTAGCAGCATTTAGAGGAATAAGCTTATTGATTTACATTTTTCTTCCGAAACATCCCAAACATCGGATTTAGTATGAAAAGGAAAGGGGTCAATTTTCACTGGGNTTACTCATCTTATGTTTGTGCAAGGATTCTCCATTCCTTGATTGGCTTCATAACTTCAACAAACAGATGGAAGACTTTGTGATCTCTTTCATTGATTTTTGTATGTGAGATTCAACACTTGAAGTGAACCTGACTTTTCTCTGCTCTTTGGAGCTGCTTGTGCTCTCAAGTACCCTACAAGCTGTCAGGTTGCACGGACTCTGCTGAAGAAATCCATCAACTTTCAAGATCCTCCTGGATCCCCCCGAAGAAGAAGAAGCCTCATGATGTAGCAAGCAAAGAAAGCGAGATGGGGAAATAAAAGCGAATCACTTTGTTCTCAGTAACTGAGATATATAAAAATTTTCAACTATGCATGAAGGCTTGGTTACTTTTCTTGCAGTAATATCCTATGAGGGTTTATTTATAATTAAAATAACCCAACTAATAAGCAAGTAGTGTGAAAACATGTGTAGTTTTCTGCTCTCCTTTAAATTTTATGTCTCAAGAGCTTGTAAAACAATGCAATTTTATATGTTGTTGGTTGAGGGGAATTGAAATAATTAATAGTTCCTTTCCTGTAATGAATTGTGGAAAAATTAAAAACGTTATACTGTATTTTATTTAGTCAACCCAAGTTACAGTTCTGAGAATTAAAGGCAGTTGAACTAATGTACAAAATCATTAATTTTCAATACAATTTTCTGAAGATTGGTTATTTTGAAGATTATAGTGTCATAACTGACTAAACTAATTTAGTTAAATTTTTTTATTTTTCAGAGATCCCTTCTGCTATGGATTGGAGGGAAGAAATTCTTAAGGCTGTGATCAACTCTTGTAATTGTTTTTTTAAAGAAAATGGTGAAGCATTGAAAGCTGCAGACAAATTGAACTTCACTGCATATGTTAAAATTGGTGAGGCAAAGTCATTGTAGGATAGTAAACCACCCTTGCTCAGGTGTAACTGAAAGGTATAACATTTAAATATTTACCATATCATTGTATTATGTAATATCATTTAGTATTTGCAAGGTGCAAGTGTAAAATGTAATAATGTCAAATAAATGTGCAAATTTTAGATTCTATGTTGACATTTGAACTCCCATATCTACAATAGTTCATAATAATGTTGGGGGGCAGGTAGGCTTTCTACCAACAACACATGTAGCCTGAATTGCTAGCACTCCTGTACATTAGTTGTGAAAGACCTATCTACTATTTCTATCTTGTCTCAAGGTAAATGAATGGGCTGACACTCTCATGTCATGGGTTTGTAATTCCCTTTTTTTGGGTATTGATTGACTTTACCAATAATTACACAAATATAAAGGAAAATAACTGGGCGTGGACAGTAATAACCTACCTACAAATGAAGCTAACAAGAATGAACACTCTCAACTATCAAACAGTGGCTAACTATACTAGGGGTAACTCAGCATGGTAGCAACCCCTAGAACAACTCTCCGCTCAGCGATAGTGGCTGACCATAGGCTTGGCTTGCAAGAGTGCAAGTGCAGCAGGAGTACAGGAGATGCCGGAGTATAGCAGTGGCAGGTGATGCAAGAGTACTGCAGCAGCAGGCGATGCCGGAGTACAGTAGCGGAAGGCAATGCCGGAGTATAGCAGCAGCAGGAGATGCCGGAGGAAGAATTAGCAGTTGTGGGCTGTTCTTCAGTCTCTAAGTTGTGGAGGCTGACACAACAGAGTTTAGGGTGATGGCTCTGATGTCTCCCTGTTGGCCTATGCTTCTGCTCTCCAACTGGAGGTCTTCCTGCCAATCTGCCGCACATGCATAATAACTTACAGCTTCTATATGAAAATACAAGCAGTATGCAGTTTCTCAATTCCATTTCACATTAAGAATACTTATATTAGTTACAAATAAATATTTCAATAAACATTTACATTCTTTAATTTGGATCCTTAAAGCCTGCCTACTATTCTAACCCTTGCTGGATGATGCTGCTGTGAATAACTCGCAAATATAACAGTTTTTCCTGATTTCAAAATCAATTTTTACTATTAACATTTATGACTTTCAATTCTGTAACAAAAAAAAAACACGGGTTAAGTGAGTGGGTAGATAGCACCATCTCATTCCAAAATGCTGTTTAGGAGACTGGCAGATCACTCCATTACAGAGTAAATTATTCTCTGGAAAAATCAATTTGTATATTAAATAAAAATAAAGAGTTGAAAATTTTAAGTTTTTGCTTTCTCAGCTGAAAACTTTGTTCAAAATTTGGCTTTCTGATTTGTAAAACAAAGTTGTATCATCTGATGTTTTTATTGGTATAAAATCTCTGATTTCAAGCCTTACCTTCATCGTGAGTAAATCATGATTTTCAGACATGAAAAGGTGATGCTTCTTTTGAAATGTGTTGAAATTTAATATTCTACAACTGGATTGTGCAATTTCTAAATTTCTTGATTTAATATAATTTCTTTTATGAAATGATTTTCTCCTCTATTTATGGTTAGTCAAAAGTATTTTTTGACAAAATCTGAGAGGAGAAAAAATCATTTTAGCTGAAAAGACATAAAAGCTGTAGCATTGTAATTACAATTTTGAAGGCCAGTGTTCTTGTCCATAATTTGTAATTTATTAACATGAAGTAAACTATATGTAAACCAGAGCTCAGACAAGGATTTTGGAAATATTTTATATAAATGCTTGGTGTTTGAATGTTATCCTACAAATTTAATGGTTATCCATGTTTTTCAAAGTTGTTCTGTGTAATTAAAAGCTTGCATTTTGTTCTCAGTTAATCGTGAGCAAAAGAAGAGAGGTGATCTGAGTCTTTCACTTCAGCCCCTTCTTCGAGATGTGACATCCAGTGCCGCCAATTTCAATCGCTGCTATTCTCTCCTAACTGAGAACCCAGTGACTGTAGAGGTGGTAAGATTTATCTTGTTAGCCCTCCTCGTTGTTGTTTACCATTTCTAAGAGTCGATGCTATCAGACAGAAGCCATGGTAGCCTCAGATTGTTCTTGTTTGCCTCAACTTGAGAATTGAGTTCCACACCTTGAAGTGAAGGCGAGCAGCTCACAATGTTCAGGTATGGAAATTTAAAAATTCTTACCAGAGAATTTTAGTTTGTCTTAAAATTTTATCTTATTGTTATTATTCATTTCATGTACTGAGAATTATTAATTCTGGGATGGTCAGGTTGATACTGCTTTACGTTGAATTAGTTTTTCAGTTTGTAAAGGATGTTAACCTTATCAACCTCTAAGTAACATTTGTATTTTCTCTTATGCTTTTTTTGTGATGTCATGCTCAAAATTCAAACATTTTAACCATTTAAAAAGTTGTTTGATAAAGAGTTGCAATTTATATTCAAGTAATCATTTATCATTCAATGTAATTCATTGTCGAATCTTTGAAATCAAATGGTACATTTTATGAATCATATTCTGAATACTTTATTGTTTTTTTGAGCTCTAAAGAGGTTAAACTTAACAATCACTTGATATTAACTTGGTTTCCTCTCAAGTGATATTGCTTTGTTGCTGAATTTTAGAAATTTCTTGAAGCTAATGGAAATATTTGTCCTCTAACCATAGTACATTGCTTCTTATGCACCTAGTCTGTACTACATAAACCAGCCATGTGCAGCTCTGAGTAGAGTTTAATCTCTTCTTTATTTGAAGTTTGTAAGTTGAAGTTTTGTACTGTGTAGCTGAATATATCTCTTCTTTAATTGGCTTTCCTGATTACACAATGCAGGTTTTGAAGGGCATACAATATGGGCTTCAAGAGTCACGTTGCCCGGTGGAGAGTTTGGTCCTGCAAAACGGCATCATCTTGTTGTGGTTGTGCAAGTCTGCAGTGCTGAGGCGCACCATCCTGGAAGCCGTGGCCGCCTCAGACTTGTCGTCATTCTCAGCATCCAAGCATGATGGTGAAACTGTGGAGAAGATGGCTCTGCTCCACAAGCCCATCACTGACCCTGCCCTTCTCTATGGAGCAACGGACGTCTTATCCAAGGAGGTGAATTGAATTAATGGCTTTTGCTTGTTCGTTTTTGGTGTAGTTCTCACTAATTTTCTACAAAAAATCAAAATCATCCATCAATGCAATACCACTATTGTATCTAAGGGAGAAAATGTGTGGTCTGGAGCTGAAAATTTGGTAGGCTTTTTTCTGTTGAAATTATGTTTTTTTCTTCTGAGGGTCATCTTTCTTCAGTACACTGCTTGCTGTCTGGTTTTTCAGCACTTCTTACTTTCTTGTTCAACTTTTACCTCGTTTTATAGCCTTCCTTCCTAATTTACTGTTTATTTTTATAAAGAACCTTGTTTGAAAATACACCTTGTGCATTAATTCCTCGTTCCCTTAACCATACTAAATAATGCTTGCATCCGTCCTCTCTTTAGAGCGCCTTTGGTACGGTTAGAGAGCCTCAAGCTGACTTTTTAAATCTAACTTACAAAACAACGCAGCTGTTTTGCGTTCTTGAATTTCCGAGCAGTTTTGAATTTTGATCAGAATTAGATTGTATCTACATGTTTTGTTATTGGAAGTTAAATTTTTAACCCTTTTCTTTTAAGTTTAGTAGGTTTTTTACTTTAATTTACCGAAAATACTCACATATATACTTCCATTTAATTTTATTGAATGCCTGTTGAATTTGTTTTTATCATTCCCTCTTCATGTGTATGTAAACATTTTCATTTTAGTTTATCATCAATATCTGTAGTTGTTGCAGACACTTTTAATTCAATTCATTGAAGTACCTTCAGTTCAGCTTGACCACTTTCATTGGTATAAATAGGGAGCACTTTCTGTTCAAAATGTTGCAGGAAATCTCTGTATACTCGAGTTGCTCAAGTCAGGATCAAGACTGTAGCAAGAGCGGCGCGGAGGACTCAGGCGGAGACATATCTGACTTCCGTGCTGCCCGTGTAGCGGACCACGTCTCCGCCATTGTTCGGCTCTGTGGTGGGCGACTGGACCGCCAGTGTTGTAATGCTACCTTGTCCCAAGTTGGGTGTCAAGAAGTAAGCAACAATTACTTCTAGGAACGAAGCAATCATAGAACTTGATGTAGTAGTTGTATGACATGCATGGTAATTCAGCACATTTTGCCTGTGTAATGTTGTCGAAAATATAAGTTTCTCATTAATCACGCTGTTAGTATTTAGTGAATAATATTGACATTCTTCATCAAAACAGGTGGAAAACTTATAATTTTGAGATAATTGTTTTTGACGTTTTTTTACGTACGGGAATAAAATGCAATTTTTGACCAGCTGACTTATGATAATATAACAGCAACAATACAACAGCCAGTATTAAGTCCAAAGCGCTCATTTTCAGCAACGAGATGGTGAAGTGAAGTAAAGTAAACCAAGATTTTTTTTCAACTCGTGGATAAGAAAAAAATACAGAAAATATGTGCGTGGTGAAGCAATTCTCAGCTATCAACTATGAATGTATGCTGGGACATTCTGTAAAAATTGGTGATAATATCTAGAGAAATATTTCTTTCACGGCTTTTGGGAAGTTTCCCCACCACCTTTTTGAGGGAAAATGAGTGCTAAGTCTCTTAGCTCCTCCCACCACCTTTTTGTGTGAAAATGAGTGCTACGTCTCTTAGCTCGTCACGTACGTTGCTGTACAGGGTTTCCAATATCCAATTTGTATATATTAATTATTCTAAAAACCATCAGTCGTGGGGAGACGGGTGTAGTCTCATTTGATGTGAAATTTCATCTTTTGTGACTATCTGAATGCTTTTTGATTTATTGTGATTGGTCACTGATATCTTGCTAGTCTATAGGAGGTTCCTTGAAAACTCAGTACTTGAAGGAGCCCCAAAGGAAGATATCACGCGGCGTAGTTGGGCTCTTAGCGGAGTTGTCAGCATTCTAGGCCTGAGCTAATTAGAGAAGGAATAAGGAAAATGAGAAAAAGATGCCATGAATAGCTCAAGAACAATGGCGATCACTGTACGTAATTAAATTGGAGCACGCTTCAACGAAAATGGGTGATATTTTATAAATTATATTTGTGAATTGGAATATTTACCTTTTCACATCCCAAAGAATAACGTGGAATAAAAAGGAACTTTTTTCGAAGGAACTTTTATCTTACAAAAGTCAAAAGATGGTTTCCACTAAGAAAATCATTGTTCATAAATTAAATGATCGATGGTATAAAACTTGGAGCCGGTAACAAAGAGAATGAAATTTCGCAACAAATGAGACTAAGCTTACCTCTCAAGGACTGATGGTTTTAAATTAATCAATATGCTAAAATTGGGTGACACGTTTGGCCCGCCCTGCATTCAGCCGTAACTTGACACTCTTAAACTTGACCCTCAGTGAACATAAAATGATCAATTATTTTAAAAGTAGAAAAGATATAAAATTAGTTTTGGCGTTTATCATTTTCATGGGATTTCATTCATAAATATCTGTAAGTTTGGTAGGAGAGCTACCGAGCTCTGTAACGTTGCCACGCGGCAGTGTCATGATCAGTGTGTGTATTTGCGGGGTGGCGTCCGTGTCTTCATTCACCTTTGATGAAGTCTGGATGTGGGAGGAAGTATGAAGGTTATTTTATCAAGTGTTCACGATGTGCGGATTATTATTACCTTTAACAATTAATGAACAAGTCTTACACCGAAAGTCCAAGTGAAATAAACTGGAAAAATAGCGTTTAATCTGGTCGGACTCTGTTTTATTTATGAACGTATTCTGAACAGTATCGAAGCAGATACGAATAGCATGGCAACAGCGAGAACTAATGTGAAAGTTACTAGAAATTCCTGACGTTACTGAGTGCTAGTGTCACTGCACGAGTTACCTACGGTGACCTCCATCAAACTGCGGTTTCTACTTAATTCTTTTTTGGTGCTCGTTGGCTGCCCATTGATCGATGCTGCTCACTACCCTTTACAAGTGTTGGAACTTGCTGCTCCTTGCTTTTATCGGTCATCATTGTTACACAGCTACTACAGCTCGCAGGTCATTGATAATGTGTTTTATCATGCTACCAATTAGTTCTTATTCATGTAAGTGGCATCATTTCCTCATTAGTTGTCGTTACTGAGTCATTAACGGCAGCTATGGTACCGGGTGTCAGGAAGACTCTTCATGCGCGCCAGCCGCAGAAGGAGAGCAAGATGACGTGGCGCGGTGTCGGATAGATGTGGTGAGCAGTGGCCGCATCAGAGGTGCTGTGGGGCCCGTGCTTGCAGTGGCACCCGTGGTAGACGCCCAACACAAGAAGAAGCTCAGAGACTGGGATGCACCACGTTTCTCTAGGTAGGCTTTTGGGGAGAGTGCATGCTTTGTGCGCAATTTCAAATTAATTCAGCGAATTACATGCCTCGAAAATGGCGAAATAAATTTCATTCTCTAGTTTGTATTGTGTGTGGTAAAAATCTTGAAGAATTTCTCAAGTGCTAAACTTTGCTGATGGTTTCTCACTAATTCTGAGGTTAAAGAGGTGTTCTGGCTGAGCTGGCTCGCACCCTTAAGTTATAGAAAAGCTTTAGCAGGACGAGAAATGTGAAGCCTCTCCCTTTGTAAGTAGTTCATTGTTCTCATGTAATGCTATTCATCTGTAAAAAAAAGAATTCCAAAATTAATTGGTAAAATATGCCAGTGTTTCAGTGATTAATATTTTTTCTGGCAACGCTGCTCTCCAGGGGATACAACTATTGTATCTATGGGAATTAGCACTCCCAAGGGGAAAATGTGTGAGGGCCTGTGCTAAGAGTTAAATAGGTCATCTTTTCGTTGAAAGAAAATGTTTTTGTTATGTTAAGGACCACCTTTTTTCGGTTCACTGCTGTTCTGTTTTTCAGCACCTACTACCTTCTTCTTCAACTTCGGTCTTGTTTCATAATCTTCTTTCTCAACTCACTGTTTCTGCATAGATTCCGCGTTCCCTTAACTCCATGCTAAATGATGCCTTTCTCCTTCCTCTCTTCGTAACGCTTTTTTTTTTAGCATGTAGGAAGGCTTAAACTAACATCTAATTACATTTTTTGATATAACAGAGAATAGGGATAGTAAAATTTGTCTGGGAAAAGAACTTATTTTTGAAAATGCTGGTCTACACAATTAGGAAATGATGTAAGATGTTCAATTACTTCGAATGCGCTCGTTGTACATCAAATAGCTTTGTCCTATGCCTGCTGCTCGGGTCCTGAATACAAGTACGTAATTTGTGAGAAATCTAGATTAAAATTAAAGTCTGCTCTTGAAGTGAAAGTATCATTGTTGCTTTCTCACACATATGACAACGACTGTAGCTGTGACGGGGGTAAGTTCGGAAACCTATTCTAGCCAGTTTTTGAAAAAGCAACGGTATGCTTCTTTTGTCTGCCGTGAAAAAAGTCACTGGCTGAAAAAGGAAGTGGCATAATACAAGTGCATTTGCGCAGGCTCATATTGTCCGAGCTTGAGGCAGCGAGCGCTCATAAGCAGCCTATCGACGGCATTGGATGGCACGAACTGCTGAGTCAGCAATCTTTGTCGTGTTTGCGGATGATAATGCTGGCGACATCCCCGTCTTCGCCGCTTCCTCTGAATATCGCAACTCCTTCCGCTAATGTGCGAAGTGAGATGGTGTGCGACAGTTTCAACTGGTGCTTTCCTGTGTTATTATTCACTTGCCAGGCTTCACGTTTGCTCTGATGCATTACTTAATTTTTGTTTGAAGTACTGTCAATTGCCTACATGTTAGGTATCTGCCTTGATGTGCTGTACTCCCCCCCAGAGGGATACAACTATTGTATCTATGGGAATTAGCGCTCCCAGGGGGAAAATGTGTGAGGGCCCGAGCTGAGAGTTAGGTTGGCCTTCTTTTTGTTGAAATAAAAATATTTTTGCTATGTTAAGGACCACCTTTTTCGATTCACTGCTATCCAGTTTTTCAGCACCTACTACTTTCTTCTTCAACTTTTATCTTGTTTCATGAACTTCTTTCCTAACTCACTGTTTCTATGCCCCTTCTGCATAGATTCCACATTCCCTAATATCCGTACTAAATGGTGCTTTCCTCCTTCCTCTTTTCGTTTTTTGTAGCGGTTAGGGAGACTTAATCTAACCTCTAATCTAATCTGTACTGTCCCTTCAGAGAGATACAACTATTGTATCTATGGGAATTAGCGCTCAGATTTGCTCATGGGAAAATGCGAGTCCCAAGCTGAGAGACAAGTAGACCGTTTTCTTGCAATAATTTTTTTATCGAGGACCATTTTTTTTATTCACTGCTGTCTTGTTTTTCACCCCCTAGTACTTTCTTTTTCATCTTTTATCTTGTTATATAGCCCTCCTTTCTATCTTACTGTTCTGTGCGCAGGGGGTCTTGTGTGAGACCCCCCCATCTTGTGCATAGATTCCGCGTTCATCTAACTCCGTACTAAATGGTGCCTTCATCCTTCCCCTCTTTGAAGCGCCTTTGTTGCGGTTAGGGAGGTTTTAATTAACATATATAATCGGTGTACTCGTATGGCTAATTCACTCGTATGGCTAATTCACTCGTATAGATATTTCATTTCAGGTACTTCTCAACTACATGGTCAGACAGCTGCTTGGCTATACTACTTAATTGCATGTTTTGACAGGCATATTTAGTAGATGTAGCGTTCAACTAGCCATTTGAACATCAGCTTGGCTGGCTCTATTTTTTTGGTGTTGCGCATTCCTAGAAGCAGAAAAACTCTGTTGTTATTAGAGTAGAGCTCGTATGGACTTATCTGTTTGAAAGTGCGAACTTTTCACGGTTTCGGCCGCACTCAAGGGTGCATTTTCATAAAATGGTAGCTTCTGACTGAAGTCTTTCAACTATTCTAGTGATTAATTTTACTTTGAAGTTAGTCATATCAGAGTTGTGAGTTGACTGTTTGATTTCATTAAAAGAAATTTATTTTTTTAGGGCACATTTATTAGTTCTTTGTGAAACTAATTTGATGGTTTAAAAGAAACGTCATATATATATATGTCCATACTTCGTTTTAAAGTCCTACGAAAATTTTCATAGGTGGTCACTACAGTACAGTTTAATTTTGAGCGTATGAGGCGTTGAGGTACTCTCCCTTTCAGACGTGGCGTTCCAGCTATATAATTATTCGCGGCTGAGCACATTGCTGGCGACATACGCTGATCTCCTACGAAGAAAGGCAGTTCCTCCGCTGCCACTTCCTCAGAACGTCAACTTCGAGCTGCTCAAGGAACCGGTTTGTGCCCTTGCTACTACTTGTCAATTTTTGTTATGGTATTCGGACCTATCCGTAAATGATCCGCTAGAGCTACTCAAGCATTACTAGTCGGCTTACGCCTGCCGCAATTTTCAATCCATCAGGTAATTTCATTTTGACTAGCAATAGTCGATTTTTACCATCCGTGTTCCAAAGAACAGAAATACTAAATAATGGACGATATTGATACTTCATTATAAGAAGAGTACCTACATTTTGTACGGGTACAGTACAGTCACTTTTGAACTGACATTGACATGTACTGTACATATTTCATGTATAAGGTATCATGCAATAGGCAGTCCAGTCTTCGCTGAATCGTTTTTGCAAATCTTATGCAACTGCTATAGAAGTGAGAGGAATATGTCCTTACTTGAGCTGTATCTGTCGAAGTATATCCTTGCTTGAGTCAATTTTAGCACGACCATTCAAAACAACCTGTAGAAATCATTACTCTCACATGTTTATGCTTGCGTACATGGAACGTGCAGTCAACCCATAAAACTCTTAGTTCAGGTAACTTGGTTGGTTGCTCGAATATCACCGTTTACTTGCCTCTCAGTTATAGGATGGGAGAAAGTTCTATATGCTGACAATTCAATATGTATGCTTTACGATGAATATTTCATAGAAATATGTGCTGAACTCTGGTAATCTAGTGAAAATTAAATTTGTATTTGTTAGTAACTGTAGTACGGTAATTCATTCTAAATTTAGCGATTGAGCTTTTGTTTCATCGATTTGCTGCTAATGACACTGGTGCAGATTTTGGTGCTGATATTACGAGTACGGTGTTTTACATAATGGTAATCTGTTTTTTCCTGTCTGCCTTTCTTGAATTAAAGCTACGATCTGAATTCCAATGATGAAGGCTACTGGTATGCACTAGTGCATCCTTATCATAAATAACTGTTTATGACCCTTTTATGAACTCCCCATTTTCTTGACATACGAGTGTATACCTAACGTGGGACCGTGGGATTTGCAAGTGAAAACATTCGGCTGTTGAAGATTAAAAAACACATATAACCTTAAGTACGCTGCCCGTCAAAAATGGCATCGTTCGATATTGTGATGTTGGATAAAACACGTAAATCAGTAACTTTTTTAATGAATCTCAAATCACGTATCCTGGTATCCCGTGTATGGATGCAAATGAGTTGCGTCGTGTTCTTGTGCTACGGACTTTAATCTTGGGTTACTGAAGTGTGACGGACAGTCGCAGCTCTTATAATGAAGAGATTCTTGAAGACGCAGCAAGCGTGAAAGTAAATATTTCACTAGCTTGGAATGTTTTTTTTTTTATCGTCTTCCGTCTATACTAAATTTTTAGTTGCATTTAGATCCTCCTTTTAAGTTAAAGATGGAATCTGTTTCGTCATTTCAGATATCGACTGAGCATTTTTCGATGTATTGTCCGATAGAAACGCATGGTGGAATTGCAGTCTTAGATGGATAGTGGAGCACACGGTGAAATTCAGTTGGGTTCGGCACTCACGCAAGTCTTGAAACCTTTTCGCAAAACTATCCCTGATTAGGTATTTGAGCATTGTTAGCAATCACAAATGTGGCGAGTAATTCAAATTAAAGTTGTATTTAACCAGGAAAGCCTTTAAAGTAAATTCATTAGACAACAATTCCCTGCGCGAATGTAATCTCGATTTGGTTCATTTGGATTTAGATTCATTTCAACGTTCACGAACTTCGAAAACTATTAAAGAAATCGGTTATGAAGACATTTGCTCTGTATTAGAGCGTTTCATCGGCTATTTTGAGTTTTTTCTCTTTACAGCATTTTAACATATGGTGTCGGTACTTTCCTTCAACGTGGTTTTGAAGAACATTTTTTATTTTTAAAACTGCTGCACTCTCAGATTATGTTATTGAATATTCTGTACGAGAATTGAATTAAATGTCCAACGATTTGCTTGGTGAAAGTAACATGCAGTACATCTTTTTTCAGGAAGAATGGGAACTAGCGTGGGTGTACGTCCATAGATGGCCCTCCATCATGCGATCTCTCGCCCATCACCTGAAGAGCTGCGCTGCACACACCTGCCCTGCTGACGGGGACGCGTCGCACGCTGAAGGTACAAATGTTGTCGACAACGTCACCCTGCCTTGCCATTTAGTGTCCAAATTTCTTCATGATCTCTGCCATAGATTTAGTGTGTACTATAACAGAGTTCATATTTTACCTGGATCGGTTGTTCCTAAGCATCTATTGGGTTTTCTTCAGGGTAGAATTTATTTGTTACTTTCCATTAAAAATACCATGGACGCGGCATTCTATGCACTGAACGTTGTGCCTCCAACTCAAATGTGAGGTAGCATCTGCACAAAGTGAAGCTCACTCCGAAAAACTCGTTTAATTTTTTTCCCTGAGACAGGTTTAAATAGTGAGGGTTTCGTGTCGAAACAGGTTTAAAAAAAATGAAAGCCATTAAACGTTTCTATCTTCACACCAATGAACACAGCCTATTTAGATATTCTTTTGGCTAATCGTTTCTAGTGTTAATATCCACTACCATAATGGCTCGCTTCTGATACTTCCGGTACACAACCATTGTCCTCTGTAACAAGGACAGGGCTCACCGCACGTGAACACCATTGGTGATTAACTAGTACAAGTTTTTTTCCCACCTCTGTTTGGATGAATATTTTCACACAAACTTTCTTTTAATTTAGTGCCCTCATCAATCTTTTTGCGAAGGATCAAATTTTACCAGATAATATTTCCAGAAATATTGCGAGATGCATTTTGCAGTTGTGGAGTGCATGAACGAAAAAGTCGATTCATTATAGAGTTTATTAGCAAAAGACACCCCTTTGTTAGTGAAATGATGAAGCTGCCGGGAAACGGATCACGCGTATCAAACTATCTACTGAATATCACATTGCGTGTATTCACCAAGTACCGTTCTACTGTCAAGTATTAAGCTGCTTGTAGAGGTGGCAATTGTGCGTCAGTGTACATGGAGAAGGAAGAGGTGCTATAATCGTACGATGTTACTGCTAGTCGAGGTATCGCACGGCCACAGGCCTAATTGAACCATTGCACGCGGAAGCAGCAAATGACGTTTTTTTCGGTAGTGGTTGGTTTAATTCCATACTTAAACTCATCGAAATATTGAAACAACGGGTCAGGACGTGTCCATAAGTGAACGAGTGGGGCTCATGAACCATCCATGGAGGAGTTTGCCACATGTCGACCCGGTAGGGATGAGTAGGCAACGCATCAATCAGTAGCACAACCGCGTAGGTGATACTGTTTTTTTTACACATCTTCAAAATAAGAAATTTAAGATAGAATGTTTTATGTGCGGCCAATGGACAAAAATTTTCAGCTTTGAAGAAGAGGATGACGACCGTTCACTTTAAAAATTTTAAGAGGATATCGTTCTAGCAGTACAAACACAGTACGATAAATGTCGGGCATGGAAGGGTGAATATGTTTTGTCTGTGGTATAACGATGCTTTCATTCAGGAGCAGCAACGTGAAAACTGCTTAGTGTTCACTGTCAACAACGACCAGACTAGAGTGAGGGATTTTGGAGAAGCATCGGGAAGATGAGTGTCCGGGGCACTGGAATCATGTTACACTTGGAGGTCTGCCAAAGTAATCTTGCATAATCAGACCACAAAAGAGTGCATCATTCGAGGAGTCACGCGATAGACCCAATAGACGGGATAATCGCTCTCTACAGTTAAATTGCAGTTAGAGCAATAAAAATAATTATAACAACCATAATGTCTAGGTATAGTATGTCATTATTGATGCTAAAAGTGAACAAATTGTGCTGAATAAAATGTTGATAACGCCATCAAGCCAGCAATTGTGCCGTAGAATTGTCATTTTCAAAATTCAGTTCATCTCGAGGACGGGAAGCCTAAACTCTCATCCTCGCCAACGCACTAGTTCACTTGTAAATAATCTCTTCGCACAGTCAAAAACAACCGCCTAAAAGCTATACTTCTCGTATTTAACTTTCACTCAACATTTTAAAAGTAACCTGCACTTACGAGAGAGGATGCTGTAAAAGGAAAAGGGGTAATGAGACGAAGGGATGCGGCGGTTGCGCAAACAAGAACAAGAGGCAAGTGCTGGTGAAAGGGAGGGAGCGAGGGAGGCTCAGACATAGTTGGCGGGTAACTTGGTCCTTTTCGTCGCCTACCTAATATATTATTATACAAAAAGTGACTGCTATGCTGAGCGCCATATTCCTGCCCAACCTCCAACATTAGCAACACAGAGACATCTTATAAAATTATTAAACAATTTCAAACAATTATTTTTCAATCGTGTAAGTACATTTCTTCGTAATCTACGAACGAGCTTAATCTTAAATTAAGATAGGGATTTAGTAAAAAGCTTTAGTATATTAGCTGGCGGCTGAAAAAGCGATACCTTCATCAGTTAATTTACACTCGTGGGATAAAGCTAAAATTTGACAATAAAAATTGAGTATAATATTAAAAGATATGTGTATAAACATCGCATAGTCATATTAATAAAAGGTAGGTATAAGGTTGAACTTTTCATATGTTTACTTAATAATAAATAATTTGAAAGAGCAGAAAGAATCCTGCTAAGTTTAAGGCAATAAAGAGACAGCTTGTGAGAGAATCTAGAGCTCCTTATGAACAACGCAACGTTGGTGGAGAGACAGAGCGGCAGAGGGGAGGGAGGAGGGAAACGGTTCGGGCGGCAGGAAGAACTGGGGGGGTGCGGCAAGCATTTAATTCAAAAAACGAAGGACGAGTGAGAGGCAACAAAGTTGCGAACTTGCGCGTTTGGAGGGAAGCCTACGTCGCTCTCTGCCACAAGCAGGACTGGACGACACGGTCGCGTTCTACACACACGTCTAGCTAGAGATCAGGCAGCCAGCAAATTAATAAGTACATACTCAACAATAACGACGGAGCATTAATTGATTTATGATGATAGGAAGGAAGGGAACGTTATATCACATGTGGAAAGCACTTAGCAGCTGGGCAAGTAGATTAACTGCAACATTATATGTATAAAAAGCTCACGCATACACTTAGAAAATTTGTGGCCCGAGGCCGAGCGAAGGTAAGCGCCAGTCTCACACGGAGGCGGCCGGATGGGACGGCTTCTTTACGGGAACAAGCAAATGACGTGTCACAAGCAAACCAACTGCTGGCAACACAAAGTATCGACTGACGTCACGTGAAAGCTTCTGAAAGCGTATATAAAAATATGCCAATGGTATCTTAAGCTACACAAACAGTGGCTGCTAGCGAAGAGTTTCGTATGCTGCATATGAGTTAGACACACATATAAGTACGCACATGTATGTACTCGTATATCGCAGCAGCAAAAACGGGCTTATATTTTTAACACTAAGTTTCAACGAAAGAATTACTCCAAACGTATTACTCGCAAGCATCTATCCTACATTGGTCTGTTGTCTTTGTCACTAGCACATGTGTGCAACCAAGCGTAGGAAAGTTGAAGCCGCTTCTTCCAGTCACATACAAAAATGAGGGTTTCTGCTTTCCAACTCTAAAAATATAAATAATTCGCATCAATACATTTTGAAGATGAAACAAATTTTTAACAGTAGGGCAAAAGAGCGAAAAAATGAGCTTGAATATAATGGTAGAGCATTACATATATCACAAGAGTATCAGCCTATAGCTTTATTACAAATTCTCCTTTAGAAACTGTAACAAATTCTAATAAGCAAAGCTACCAGAATTCAGCCCAATGTTTCTCAAACTGGGATGAAACGCCGTGAACGGTGTCATAGAATAATAACGTTGATCACTTACATTGTATTAGTACGTCTGTCACACTGTACTTATTGTACCGTAACATTGAAATCCACAAATATCGATATATTTCCCCAAAGATGACATTACCGCAAACCCTCCCAAATCCGGACTGGTTCTTTTCCATACCCTGGCGTAATATTTCTTCTACCGAAATACTCTAACGAAAAAAATCCACGTTTGCCAATACTTGCTGTTGGTTCAAGATATTTTTTCACCATCTTCTGAAATTCCGGATTTTGGAAAGTTCTCTCAGTAAGAATCCACTCATGAATCGAAAACAAATAAGAACTTCTGCACCACCGTGCATCGACAGCAGGCGTTCTATGAGGACTCAGTCGCGTGAAGAATTCTTCTAAAGCTCTCGCGTCTCAAACTAGGCGCGTCTCAAACTAGGCGCGTCTAGTGGCTGTCTTGATTTTGGAGCAAACTCTTCTCATAGTGAATCAACTAGAACCCGAGCTTGAACGTCAATAATGCCTACACGCTTATGCTGGTTGGTACTTGAGATAGCAGATAAAATAAGCTCTATTAGAATGGGAAAATGAAGTTTGTTCCAGTTCAATTGGATTAATAACATGGGTGCAAACGTCCTTTTCAACATTTGACGACAGATATTTTTAGCCAGTACCTTCTGTTTTAGATCAAGGGTCCTATGCACCACGAACACTATATCACTAACTCAGTTTTTTATCGATTTATACAATAATTACCAGCCAAATGAAGTGCTGAGCGTTAAAATAAATTTTGTAGGGTAATTCATTTCCCAATTACACAATCAAATTTGTGCTATGATACTAAGGATTTTTTGAGTTTGAGAATTGTTGAAGTACGTATTCCGCCCCACTCTCCGCCCCGAGCGAGGTGAGGGTGGGGGCTAGTCCAGCCAGCGAGGTGCACGCATCGTTGCGACAAGGAACGCTTTTCCAAGCTCCTGGTATCAGAGAAGAGTTCAGGCAAGATAAACATTGCAGTCCCGTGAAAACGGCGAATCAGCAGCACGAAACGACCGTAAACTTTGAATTTGTATTGCACCTTGTCTACTTTGAGCGAATATGTAGGTAAAACTACGAAGCTCCATCACCTAACTGAACTGGCAGCTGTGGTGAGGAAACTAAAGTATTCAGTGTATCAGAGGTGTCGGGATGATGAAAAAAAAATTATACCGCAGAATACCATTAGGATGCACTTTACTCACTGCTTTGAGTGGTACTTTCTTCGCTAGAAGCCAGCGAATAATCTTGAAAAATAGCAAGAGCGGGTGAGACGAAGTGCATCCTACATTAATGAGAAGCCTCGCGTTCAACTACAGCATGCACACAGCTCATGCTAAGCTCAAGCCAATTCATGCACACAAGAAGCACAGGAGGTGTCTCATAGAATCTAATAAAACACAATTACGATCTAAAGGAACCCTGCTTAACTACTTTCTCGAACTAAGCGAGTGCTAGAGTAAAATGTGCAAGAGAACTAATGGCATAGGATAGACACTGTCACCAACTGATTTACTAGGTCAGCATTATGAAAATAGATTTATTGTATAACAATATTTACTTGAAGTATTTACAAGCTACATGACACTCAGCAAAGGGAGTCACTCCTTTTAAGATATTGTAAAATTGATTCATAATAGCTTAATAATAATTACTCACACTGAAAGTTACTTAATCATTATGACGAGTTTCAAAATGAGTCAATGGGTATCAAAGTATGATGCTTCCAATGCCATTGCATACGTGCATGAAATTGTAATATCGAGTCCACACTGACGAAGCACAAATGCAGCAAAAAGTTACGGATGCTGTAAATGAGCATCAAATTAGATTGAGAATGAATTCGGCTTGTAATTCAACGATCAACAAAATGTGGAGTGGACAGGGTAAAGAAAAGTCAACGTGCTGGCACGAAATCGCCGAAGTTGATTGTTCTAAATTGAGCGAAAACCAGAAGTTTCCAGCGTGGCTTACTAGGAAAAGCACATGTGCTCATGATGTTTAGGAAAAATCCATGTTATTCATACGACGAAAATTCATCAGATAAAATCATTTGGAGCGACGATGCCTTGAAGGCACATAGCGAGGTACAAGCATCCTTTAAGCAAAAGTCAAACCAGAGCAACGGAAAACACAAGAGAAAAGAGAGCAAGTGACAAAGAAGAACAAGAAAAGACATAGGCAGTGAGTATCATAGGAAACCCAAGATGAAGTGAACAGGATGTGAAGTTAAGATACTTTGTGTCGAGGTTTATGGAAGCGCAAGTCAGCTACCGTAACTCAATTAGACACCAGGAGCTGGGGGAGCATGGTCCTGCGCTAAACATCGCCTCGTCAACTTATTCATCTCTTGGTATTGAGGAAAATCAAACAAGCTAGTTTTGTTCGTGGTAAATTATAAAAAATTTATTCGATGACGCAGTATTTACAGATATTATATTACAAACTGAGAAATTGAAATATTTTACCAAGTGCGAGCACGATGGTTGAAAGATAAAGAATGAAACTATGCCAAATTGAAAATTTCCAACAAACTCTAGAAAGGCTGCAGTTAACATGTGATGAAAGTGAGATTCACAAAAGACAGAAGCGGCGAAGGTTGAAATGGCACCTCAAACAGAGGGCAGATTATTGGGACGACGCGTACGTGGTTAGTCACTACGTCTGTAGGGCAAGATGCATTCAGGGGTCTGCTTTTACACCGCTGCAATTTTTCGTGAGATTTCCTAATTGTCCTACACGAGGGCGTTCTGAAGAACATTAGCAAAGCACAAGAATGACAAGACAAACCCAAGTTACCATCAATGAAGAGTGTCACCACAACGAAAAGAAAAACATGGAGCCAATAATAGAATTTTTAATTGAAGGACGATGTGAACGACATGAAAGAAACTAAGGGAATTTTTTAACGAGTTCAATACCGATAGCAACAATTGTGATGCCATGATTCATTTATTGGACGAGTATTTTCGACCCACTCATAATTATTTTGAATTAATACGATTCCATAAATTTTTCCGAAGCAAGTCAAACGAAAGAATGAAACAGACACTGCAAAGTTAGCTTCCACCTACTCGACCCTAACAAAATTTAGCGACCAGGAATAACTTAACAAATTCCACCTCGTGTCCGCGTCAAGAACTCCTGACGAAAGGCCTCAGCGGTAAATTGCAGGAATTCGTTAGATTTCTACAAATCAACAAAGTAGCTTGTTAGAAATATTGAGCCATCATTCAGAAGACACACTGAAATTAAAGTATCACAACACTTGAAACAACTCAAAATGAATTACAAAAGCAAAATCATGATGAACCGAAACATGTTGAACAAAAAGCCCTTACACATCGCAAGCGTATCAAGAACAAGAGACTGCACGCACCAAAGGAAGTTATCTTAGACTATTGAATTCTGTGTCGCAGAACGAGGATGGCACATGTAGCTTTTCCTCACCTTCATTTAGATAGAAATAGAAATGGATCAGAGCGAATGTTAGCAAACCCTAAAGCTAGAAGAAGAGCTACGCTGTATGACTTTCTTGTAGGTGATCATCGATTTGGCTAAGGTTGCAGAAGGATGTAACACCTCTCGAGGCAAATGAGCTTGAAAGGTAACGAGAGACGCAGTTCTGGTGTAGCGTAGCAGAAGAAGTAATTGTAAGGAATGACATCGCTAACAAAGTGAGAAGGTAGAATTACATCCGAGAGGAAGGGTAACGTTACTAAGGGAAGAAAACGTCATGTCAGACAACCCAATCATTAAAGGAAGAGGATTGAGTCGACTGGAAGCATGCCGAGTAATGCTAAGGTTGTTGACTGGGAAGAAGGCAACCCTATGATTCACGAGGCATGCATCTCCCTTCCCCTCGATGCAGAATCTCTTCTCTAGTCCTGTAAACAAGCTGCACTCGCCTAGCTGTTCACATGTGCTATTATTCATGCAAAAGCATATCATTAACATTTTAATTTCTCCTTAGAGCCATGAAGAGTTAACAACTTTCATTGGTACAGAATTATGCACAGCATAACCTTACGGTAATGATTCATCACTTACTTTCAAAGGTAATTATATTTCTCATATAAATAATAGCGTGTAGACATATAATATTGTGCTTTAAATGATCCATATTGATTATTCTAGATAGTTAAGGCCATCAAAAACTAGGCAAGCCAGTTTTGAAATAAATGTAACAACCATAGGCAGGGAGCGGTACCTTGGCACCGGCAGCGGCAAGCACTTGAGTTAGAGGTCGACGAACACAAGGCGTTTCTAGCTAGCAACATAACAGGCAAAATCAAACGAGGACGGAAGGAAGATAGGACGGAAGAGAGGCCTGTATGAAACGAAGAAACAAGTATAAAGTACTGTGGATGTACAAATTACAGTGAGAGAGGAAATGGTGAAATAGGAGATTCCACAAGAATAGTGAACTGAAGTCAAACGGCAAAAAACGGAATTGAACTAGAGGCTGACGGCCAGGATTATCACTACAATATAGCTAGCGGGGCAACCACACAACTCAACATGCTCTCAAAGGATACGGAACTAAAACTTGGAAACAAAAATCAAAAGGGGACAGCGACCAAGATACAGGCAGCCAGCACACTTTCAGTGATCACCACTACCATAACATTCTAGAAAGTAACTCCGAAACTCCCCTTCATTGCATTATGCACACTCTCCACTTGGAATTAAAGGCATTGGTGTATCACACATTCTTGGTGGATGTAATATATTATGTAACTAGAAATTGGTTTTCATAATACTTTAGATGTGGCATTGTTCCTCTAAGATATGCGCTCAACAAGAAAACTAAGCTATCACGTCTTGTGGTCTTTCCATCGAAGGATCTCGAAGAGCAAAGCTTTGAGCAAGGCCCATCAACATAAAAATGAGACCCTCAGCCTGCAATGGCTAGAAATTCAAATGTTTTGCACAAAATGCAATTCCCGCTCATTTGACGGGTGCAAATCGCGAAAATCAGTGAATTTTCTGCAGTTGCAGGTTAGACCACAAAGCGTAGTGTGTCAATACTAAGGTCACCCACTCCCTCCTCACACATCTGTTGATCGAGACGTTAGGGACGGTGAACGGGAATGGATGACCACTTTATGGCCGTTTTTTGTAACATGACCGTCACTTTCTACGAGTACTGCAGTGTCAGCTTGCTTGAGCTCTTCGTGAGAATCCCCACCAGATAATGAGGATTGGTCCTTATTTTGACGATGCCTGCGCCAAGCTTGCTGGATTAGCCTAGCGCAATGCTCTTCGCGTTGTCGCCACAACGTGGACGAAACAGGTTCGTAACCTGGTCTGTCTGTTACTGGCCCAACATCACCCATGTCAACGCTCTCTTCCACTGGATTACCTTTCCTTGCAAAGAAGTCTTTGGTCAGCGCATCTAAGACATCTACACAAAACACCATATCACCTTTGCATATGGGTATGTCCATGGACACGACTTTGTACTTGTTGGGCTTATGAATTTGTAACGGAGGCTCTAATACGTCAAGGAATTCGCCTAATTGTGAAAATTCAATAAATTGTGTACCTTTTGGATCAAATTGTTGCCAAATTTCGTAGTACATGTCGTAGTCGTCACCAGTGAGGCCCTCTTCTACATCTTCAGTGGCTTGGGAATAGTTTTCTAAGATCACAGCGATGTACATGTTGATCACGATTAAAAAGCTGATGATTAAGTAGCCGAGAATGAATGCTATGCCAATGGCTTTGGATCCACAGTCGCCGGGAACGCCTATGTCCGGATTTGGTTTCTCGCAGTCTTTCTCGTTCATTAACCCGGAGAGAACACCATCCCAACCAGCGGAGGTCATCATTTGGAAAAGTAGAATAAACGATTGAAAGAACGTTTCGAAGTTGTAGACTGAATCCAGGGCTCCCGTATGTTTGACGTTCATGAAGAAAGACATTCCAAAGATCGCAAAGATGAACATGACAAGAAAGAGCAACAAGCAGATATTGAAGAGCGCTGGCAGTGACATGGCTAGGGCGAATAGCAGCGTTCTAATACCTTTTGCTCCTTTGACCAAACGCAGCACTCGGCCCACCTTAGCCACTCGGACGACTCTGAGCAGTGTCGGGGACACGAAGTACTTTTCGATGAGGTCACTTAACACCAGTCCTGCGCATAGGAATACGTGTGAACAATTAGAAAGCAATTATGAGTCTTAAAATGAAGTCAACCAGTCGCAAAGTAACCTAAGATGCTTGATCGCTTCAAACATGAAATATTTTCTTCACTTTTCCTACAGATGATTTTAAGTTTTCTAAAAGATTATTTCGTTGCACCATCTGGAGCCAGAACTGCTCACTTAGCCAAATGAATGAACTAAAATGCTCCCTTGAAAACAGTTAATTAGATAAGATGAGTTGGTTTAGGATTCCTCAACCACAATAAAGGTGCTCCAAAGAGAGGAAGGCACTGTTCAGTATGGAATTAGAACGGGGAATCTATGCACCAAGTGAGTTTTCACACAAGATCCCTTGAGCACAAAGACAGCAAGTTGGGAAATAAGTTTGTATAACAAATTGAAAGTTGAAGAGAAAAGTAGTGGGCGCTGAAGAACAGAACAGTAGCGAACAGAAAAAGGATGGTCCTTAGTACAACACAGAAAACTCGTTCACTTCCAACATGATGAATTCCCGCCTAAATTTCGGCTGTGGGCTTCACGTTTTCCCCTTGGGAGCGCTAACACCAGCAAATACAATCGTGAGCAAACACTACTTCCGAGAATACTGCCTAGGCCACAATTGTGCACTTTCAATCAAGATATATCATTGAGATTATGTCCATATGTTCAGGTGAGAAGAACTCTAAATACATCTTTTTTACATTTCCTGAATGAGAGATCAGAGAGAAAAATATCAAAAACACTCAAAATATAGATCCCAAAAACGAGTTAAATACTCGCCGTACAATATGTCGTACGTACTCCCAACAAAAAAGTATCTGCAGCTAAGGATTTCGATAATTCAACTACAACGATGTTATCCAGTAAATTCTCATTTTTGTAAAACCTACATTTTATTTCATTAAAAATAGGAGAGCAAAAATCACTGATA
>JACJUY010001081.1:91071-103300 GCA_014220935.1 Platorchestia sp. MABIK | reverse complement strand
CATATATCTATAGTTTCTTCCGACGGGATATTAGTGAATAGTGAAATTGAAGAAAATTCCAGAAAATGTACCTGACTACATTTTATTGTGGGCTTCCATTGCATAAAAAACTAACACAGAACAAATTAGGATACTGAGAAAAAAGTTAGGGCAAAAATACCATGACTTTAGAAAATTTCCATATCAAACTGAGCTATTAAAACTCAAGATTTTCGAACGTTATGAAATTTTAAAAACTCCGGAAATTTTTGAAGTCCAAATTTGTAAGGTAAGCTATCTCACCTAGAATAGACATGATGACAACAACAAAATCGAAAAGATTCCAAGGTTCTTTGAAGTAATGCCACCGCAAAGCGAAGACTTTGAGAAAGCATTCTGAAGAGAAGATGCAGATGAAGATCAAGTTGAGGTTGTTCAAAACGAGCGTCCAGGTATCGGACATTCTGTAGTGGTCCAGAGTCATGGTGAGCATGTTGACGCCGATGAACAACATGATTATCATGTCGAACTTCTTGCTCGTTACTATTTCAAAGACCACAGCTTGCGGTTTGAACTGCACAGGAAAACGATAACTTAGGAATACCAGATCAGCTTAATCGATATAAGAGTGCTCCCATTATGCTTAAAAACAAAACTGTACTTCCAGTTCAGCAAAAGCCGCGCATTATTAGTACGCTTCCGGTCACACAGGATGCGAGTTTTAAAACTTTACTTGACCCTAATAAAAGAAGTTTCTACACAGAAGGTAAGTATAGAATTCGGCAAAGGTAAAACTCTGAGCCTATGAGTGGAATCTCTACACACGAACTCAGTGACAGTGGTTATAATAACTGTTCTTCTACAGACAGTAACGTGGTAAATTTGCAACGCATGTTTTAATGGCGTGAAATCATTTCACGAAACTGGTGAGAAAAACAAGGCGATGAGAAAGAACGAGTCGCTTTGGGATTATTTAACACAATATGACAGCATAACTCGGACTTCAATTGTTTTGAGCTTGAAGTTCAGGTGCAATTTTGCAACCAATGAAGGGTCAATTTTTTTAACCCCACGTTCATTGATATCTTTATTGAGAACTCAGCCGTAGCTTCTAAGGTCGTCTCGTTTAGCACACCCAACTTCGGTTTAAAACAGCCGGCAAAAGCACTTGGGTGACGCTGTTACAACAATTAAAACTAAGATCTCCAACAAGAGGTTGGTACACCAGTCATTCCTATGAAGGAGATATGATGGTACGTGAAAATCATCATCAACAATGACTGCTAGAAATGACACGCACACCTGATTTCCTTGCGTCGCTAGCGAAGGCCGTCACATTTCTCGACATTTCGTTTGCATTTTCGTTAGAAACATAACTATTTTCTTAGTATTTTGCCGATTAGTATTCAAGGAACACAGTATAGTTTAAAACGGTATTACAGTCCGACATGGTATTCCGAAAAAATTTGCGTTTTATCAATGAATTTAACCTCAGTTACTTACCCCAAATTTTGATCTAAGTCCCATCATGGTGTTCTTTGACTTATATTAGTAAGTTATTAATTCCAGTTATTGAATAATATACAAAACAATATCCCGCACTATTTTTTATCTCGTAAAAATACTATACTGCAATAACACTCGCAAAATAATTAGCAGTGACTTAGACGAAAATAAAAACTTTTCACTGAGAAATGCGAAGGCCTTCGGTAGCAACGCCAGGAAATCAGTTGTGCATATCCTTTCTTTTAATAAGCCTAGACGGCAGCCTAATTTTAAAAATATTATGTATAAATAATAATGAACACTTACGAATATTGCTTGCTTTGCTACGGGATGCTGAAGAGACAATCTCACGGTATCACATAACAATACACAGAGACGGCCACATTCGGCAATCATCCAACAAGAGGCAAGGAAACTTGCCTATCTTCTAAGGCGCGCTGAGGCCATGTGATGTACACACGGAAGAACAATCGCATTCAAATTCTTTGCAACACTAAATATTTTAGGTTTTTTTATTTTTTTGCAAAAATAAAGTATTTGACACATTTTGCATAAGCATCAGACACAACTTTGGTTCAATTCAACTTTGGCCATTTGGTTCCTCAATGAAAGGAAGTTCCAAAATGAATTTACAGTGCATTGCATCACGATAATAATTAAAATTGATTTTGACCCTGAATAGGATCACTTTCTTGAATTCCGTTTGAACACTAAGAGGCATCAAACTAGTGTTGTACGAAGCAAGACCTTCCAGCAACAAGCGCACACGAAATGAGGCGTTCTGCAAATCGCGATAACATCTTTCAAAGCATAAGCGCATTCCATGGCTTAGAACTATCAATGAGTTCATTGGAAACAATCCCTAAAATAGAAAAATAAGCTTACTGGTGGCCGGGGAATTGCTTTTAATGGTTTCTTGCCGCCCATTTTCTTCATGGCATTGTAGTATTTCTTCTGATCGTCAGTCATGAACATCTCAAGAGAACCTCCTGCGTGAGCAGAGCAGTCACAGATTCATTTAAAGTGGTACAAAATGGGTTAAACTTATCACAAAACTAAAGCACTTAACAATCAAAGCATGTTATCTCGTTTTTATTTCTGCGGCTTAATTATTGAAATTCGAGTTACTTGGATATTTTTGTACAATATTTGCAAAAACTGAACTATACTAGTAAAAATTAGACAACGCAGTTAACTGTGACATCGCAAGTAGCTCATGTATAGATTAGCACCTGGTTACTTCTCGATGTAAAAAGATCTCGTATAGTATTACATAGAACGGTCATGACAAGCTATAATCTAGAGCAGGGGTCTCCAAGCTTTCCAGCCATAGGGCCATACTGATTGCTCCAGTAAGTTCCAAGAGCTAAAAACGTTTAGATTAGATGCAAGTTTAAGCCTTCCTAACCGCTTAAAAAAAGCAGCTAAAGAAGTTTAAATTTCTCGGCCATTGGCTGTAATTGCTAGCCAAGCCGCAAGAGCAACAATAAGCCATTGGCTGTTGCGGGCCGGACTGATCACACTGGCGGGCCCTAGTTTGGAAACCACTGATCTTAGAGTTAGATATTTATGCCATTATTAGCACAAGAATAACAGTAATACTCATCTTTTTCTTTTGCTCGTTGAAGTTATCGATGATGACACCGATGAAGAGGTTCAGGGTGAAGAATGATCCGAAAATGATGAAGAATACGAAGTAGAAGTACATGTAGATATTCACTTCCCTGATAGGCTGAAGATCGAGCTATGAAACAGAAGTAAAATTTTACAACCATAACTGGACAAAGGATACTTTTAATTAAGGAATTAAAAAAAGTACTTTCTAATACCAACTTATTGCAAGGCATATACATCAGCTTTAAATTTATTTAATTGGTAAAATTTTATTTTCAAAGGTAATTAATTGACTATAAAAAATTAACTCGAAATGATTTATTGGTTAATTTAGTTCAACAATACTGGTGGGCGCAGGTAGAGTCTATAAAAGAAGGAAGGATCCTTATTATTATAGCGGAGACCCAGAGAATGTGGAGGAAAATTACAAAATTGAAAGAAAGTAAAATTTCAGCAGAAATAATTTTTATATCAGACTCCCTTGGCAAAACAAAATAAATCTCAAGAGAGCGAAGAGAAGGGATAATTCAATATGAACTGTGGAAACTGAATAAACGCCTAAGGTGTGTTCCCGCACAGGATGCCTTGCGCAAAAAGGAGAGGAAGGAGAGGAAGATAGCGCGCTATCTCCGCAAGGAGGATAGCGCGGAGATAGGAGAGGAAGATTAGGGAGAGGAAGAGAAGACAAAAAAAGATAGCGAAGAAGGCATCAAATGCAAGAAGTGAAGTAGGCACGGAAGATGCAAGTCCCGAGTCCCATCTATTGCTGAGATAACCACGCAGTTTCTGCCCTGGGGGCGGGAGTCAGCACGCACAGCTGAGGGTAGACAAACATAACTGACCTTTACCTATTGCCTATTCTATTCCCTGTGAGGGGTTTTGCAGAAATAGGGAGATGTTTTTGTATTATGAAAGAATTGTTGCATTGATAGAGGGAAATCATTTTATCTAAGGAAACAAATCATTGCAGGAGAAGAAAGAGCATAAACATGTCATAAATAATATTTCTAAAATGACTATCTTGGCCGTTTTACTTATAGTAAAAGATAGAAAATTATAAAAAGATTGCAGGGCCAATTTTGGGAACCTGAAACGAGTGATAAGTCTGCATAAAAAAAGCCTGCTACAATACTCGCATATGGTGATAAAATATTTTCAATGAGCATTTTCCGAAAAAACGAAAAGTTTCCAGTGTAGAAAAGAGTTCCTTCTAAGCAGGAAAGTTCCTTGTGAGCAAGAAATACATCCGTTTTTCTTTTGTTGCAACACAGGACGTTCAGAAACTGGAGCTTTTTTGAAAATGCCTCAGCTTGAAAACTATCAAAGCCGATCAGTTCCATTTTATTTTATCGAAAAGAGCAAGGCACAATTTTTTTGCAGTACCATAAATCCGACCGAGAAGCATAAAGCGAGGAATATGAAGCTTCTTTTTCTAAAATAGAATGAGGCCCTTAAATTGCCTTATTAATTAAAAAAATCCTTTCGAAAATTTCGACATGCCGCTCATTTTTACAGCTATAGATGAAAAATAAATCTAAGATTTTGCTCTTTTCAATAAAACGCATTTGAACCTTCAAGCTCTAATAGTTTACGAGCTAAAATTCTTTAAACAGATGTAGTTTTCTTTGAATGCCATTTAGAAAGAAGAAATTTCTGTGTGCTGGCAAAAAAAAAACCTTCGGTGACGATATCAACCTTAAATTGAGCATAGAGAACTTACTCCTGTAGTGTCAATGGCGTCATTCATGATTGGGATCCAGCCCTTCCACGTAGCCACTTGGAAGAGGGCAAGGTAAGCCATGGGAACGTGGTCGAAATGAACCTCCGAGTTCTCCCAGGAGTAGTTCTGCGCTATACAGGCATCTTTGTTTGGTATGTCCTCTTGCGACGCTCTGTAGCCGTCGGGGTGCATGCACTGTCGGCAAGTTCACAAAGCTGAAGAGCGCTTGTACCAAAGTTTCATAGTTAAAATACATTCGTTGATACTGTCTCAATACTTACCGTCCAATCTAGTGCACAAAATTGAACAATATGTAAGTTTAAAGATATTTCAAAGCACACAGCATTATTGAAAAGCCTAACATTATCAGCTCTATGGAGCACAGCGTTCACCCGTTCCAACTCGAGCAGTCCTGGATAATCTAAGTGACACTCAACGAAGGATACATTCCTTTTTTATAAAAGTCAACTCAATAACATCAAACACTATGAGGCAATACCATTTAGCAAGCCCAAAAAGTTTCATTCATAAAAGTATTCCACGTAAAATGGAAAAATGCGATATTAAACGAATGTAAAACATTGCATTAGATCTATTCACAATTTGCAAGACAGTAGAGAGATCACTGAACTCTGTTTTTGATAATCATCCGAAAATATTTAATTTTCACGAACGTGAACCACCAACATCAGATGAAATCTAATTCATAACACGCACCATATTCCATACAGATTTTACGACATAGATTAGGCTGTAAAAAGAAAAAAGATAACGTTTAAAAATCACACTCGTTCTTTTCACACGAGACGTAAGCAGCAAGACACGCGAACTCTCCTGAAACCAGCGAACCATCTATATTTGCGAACAGAACAGTTGCTTTGTTAAGGAATGAAAATACAATGTAACTCGTGAATACTTCACTGACGATCGTGAATGCTGAAAAATTGAAAACCTGTTACACAGAAATTAATGCAGGTCTTAAAAGGCCAGACGGAATAACAATTGGACGTGAGGATGTTTCATAAACACATTAATCGTTGTAATCTAACGTACTAACCTTGAAGTACTTGCCGTTGAACAGCTGGACGCCCATGATGGCGAATATGAGCCAGAAGATGAAGCACACCATGAACACGTTCACGATGGACGGGATTGCACCGATCAAAGCGTTCACAACCACCTGCGTGAGCAGAAACGATTTTTTCTTGCCTCCGCGATTTGTTAACAGGTTATTTCGTGCAATGAGAATAAGCCACTGCTGTTTACCATCCAGTTTCACAACTACATTAATAGAGTAAACGTTACCACAATTTTTAGAGACAGTATAGTGAGTTCAAAACCGTATTTCAATTATATCACAGTTCTATCCAGAATTTTGAATTACAACGTGCAGACAAGTTTAGCTCTTGTATGCGCTACGCGTAACTCACCCTCATGCCCTGCATCCGGGACATTGCCCTGAGGGGACGCAGAGCCCTCAGGGTCCTCATGGTTTTGAAGGCCTGAATTTTACCAGCGCCCGCCAGAGTGGCCACCAAGTTAATCAGCGACACCTGAACAAATAAATAGATCATGAGCAACACATGGTCAGATAAACAAAACATCAGCAACGCCTGAATAGATGATTATACGTAAATCACAAGCAACATGTAAACAAATGAACAGATCATTAACAAACCTCACATGGAGAAATAGTTGATAACACCGCCGTGGTAAAACGTAGCTTACAAATGATTCCAATTCTAGAATTTTTGGTTCGCAATTCTGTAACAAGTATTATATTGCCAAAGAGGGAAATATCACAAATAGATTTAGCAATAAATGATCGGCAGCGACAGCGGTGTTTTTTCCCTGAGCAGACGATAGATTTATGCACCACACTCAAATCGAGTTTTATTCTGTTAGTTCGAAGTCTACCTTTTTGAGTTGTAGCTTACACCTTCCCTTCTGACCATTTTACTGGGCATTCCTAGATGCAGATCCACTGCGCACGGAAAGCACATTATTCTAGAATCAATACAATGGAATACAACTCCTTGGAGTTTATCTTCTTCCAGATAAAATGTTCGGAGAGCCAATAAATGTTTTCATCATAACCTGCGTTTGCCATCAGTAAGCTGTCAATGAAAAAGCTGCTCATTTCTCTCAATAGTGAATCGGGAATCCATCAAAATTTATTGTAAAAGACACTGTAACGATGCCAACTGTACTGATGAATGCATCATGTTGTGAGTTCGTGACGCGAGATATCAAGAATTTACAAGATGCAAGATCCTGAGTGCGATTTGAGAACTGTTCTCGTTAATTGTAAATATTAAACTAAAAATGAGAAAAAATTTAAACAGCTCTGCTTCCATCAAATAGGAAGTTTATTTCCGAATGTTGCAACTTAAACATAAAGCGCGCTGAATTTTATGACTTCGTCCAAGCTATTTCCACGAGCTTCATGCACTTCAGATAAGATTAGATTAGATGTTAGTATAAGCCTCCCTAACCGCTACAAAGACGTTCCAAAGTGAAAAAGGAGAAAGGCACCATTTAGTACGGAGTTAAGAGGACTCGGAATCTATGCACAATGTGCATAGAAACATTAAGTTGAGAAAGAAGTTCACGAAACAATATAAAAAAGTTGCAGAAAAAGTAGTAGGTGCTGCAAAACAGGATAGCAGGGAACAAAAAAAGATTATCCGTCCCCCAAAAAATATATACTTTCTACATTTAACAAAAAGAAGGCCTACCAAACCTTTAGCTCGAGATCTCATATATTCCCCATAGGAGCTCCATTACCCATAGATACAATAATTGCATCCCTCTGGGAGGAAATAGATCATGGAATAAAGAACACAGAGCAGATCAGCCCACACGGCAACTGTGAGCCTACCATGACGATGAGGAAGTCCAGCCAGCACCAAGCGTTGGTGAAGTACTTGGCGAACCCAAGTGCGACGAACTTGATAACCATTTCAATGAAGAAGACCACCGTGAAAATTCTGTCCATGTAGTAGAGCACATCGATGAGGACTGGTTTATCCACGAGGTACACGTCCTCCATAGCAAGGGCCATTGACGACATCAAGATCATGGTGATGACAGCGGTCTCGAAGTATTTGTTCTCGATGAGCTGGTAGGTCTTGAGACGCAGGTGGGCCCAGCCTTGCCAGTACGGAGAGTCCGGGTCACCCTGAACGAGCACAGCGCTTTACTCGCGTGATCCAATTGAACTAATGCCTAATGAGATACACAATTTGAGTTCAAGAAATAGGAAATTCAAGCGGAAGGCAACGTTTAAATACAGTTAACGTTACGACAGAAGAAATTTTACAAAACAATGGCGGTTCCTTTTATAAATTAACAGGTTTAAGGCACCAAAATCATTGGGGCTATTTAGTGTTCTTATTCAGCTTTAGAAATATTAAGCTAAATTCGCCGTCAATTGCTAATTCACAATAAAGTTTACGGTAAAAAGAAGTTCCGACAGTTTAACACTTTCCAATACATGATGCTCAGACAGTGTTCGATTGAAAATTAAGTGGAAAAGCCAGTTTAAATAGAGACATCCCAAATTGTACACTAGTGCTTATTGCACTTCAATTCACGGAACTCGTCCCGTCACACATGTCCGCGCAAGCTGACACCAACACCTTTGTTGACCTGACTGCGATCGGCTAAGAGGTAAATCATGAATCCGACGCATTAAAATATAAAATATACGTTACTGGGAAAATTCCAGGAATTGTGTAAATGGTGGTCAACGATTAATTTGAAAAAATACCGGGAAAATTTTTACAGGGACCCAAGAAAATGTTTTTTTCGCTTAGCCCATAGACCACAATACAACAATCATTGGATTTGCACATCAACCACAGTACAATCAATAAGCGGTAAGGCAACTTTGTAATTTCGAAAAACCTAACAACCCTCGTTCATATAGGATGTGCGGTTCTCATGGAAATAAAAAAAGGAGAGTGACACTGAAGGTCAACCGCAACTAAACACTCTCAAATCGAGTAAGGAACTACAACTTGTCTGTGCCACTCTTGACTATCCCCGCCGCGTGCTCACCGCAAACTGAGGGAAGCGGATGTAGAACGCCTCCTTGAAGCAGTCAGAAGGGTAGTCGAGCACACCGTCGCTGCCGGTGTCCATCACAGGTCGAGGCGGCTGGTCCTCTCCATCCTCATCGAACTCTTCTTCTTCACCGCTACCTTCAAAGTCTGAACAAATTGCTTCATGTGAAACAAACAAACGGATCACTTTCAAATCTACTTTCAAATTCATTTGAGAATAAGCAATGCTCTTTTAATCCTAGTACGTGGAAAAACATACGGGCACATAACACATCACTCGCGAAGAATGCACTTTCTTATAACCCATAGTGTATATTCAGATTGTTCTTTCCAAAAATTGAACTTTCGTTAATAATTGGAGTAAAATTAGATTTTATCTAACAATGCTAACCTAACCCCGTGAACTAGTCCAGCTAGATATTGTAGAGAATAGCTAACAATTCAAAAATTTTAAGTATAAAGAACAGAAGGAGAGTGTAGAATCATGAATAGCTCTTCGCTATTAATAGCTACGCTATAATAGCTACGACTTTGAAGTACTGCATACGGGGTATATAAACTTGCAGACTGGGGGAAGGAGGAATAACAATTTGGAAGACCCGAGTCATTGAGAAAATAGATCAACATAATCTTACAACTTTAGCAAGAAAGGCAACATTAGCAAGCTTTCAGAAACGATTTGCTATCAGTATATTAGTTAGTTCTAGACTCCCTATTCACAACATTAGCGATCATTCAGTAAGGACTGAAAAATGGCGAATCCAAGCAAAAGGCGTTTTTCAACACAGGATATCCGGCACATATAATCACAAAATTAGGCAGGAAAAGGAGCGAATAGGCACAAAAAATGGCAAAGAAAGCACGAAACCAAAAAGAAGCTAAGTGGACACGAGAGACATACTTAAGTCTCGAAAGCCTATTTATTATTTAGGTAACCGAACAGCATTACAAAATCGAATACACAGCTTTCCCCCATGAGTTTGTGTTTGGATAAGTATGAGCTCTCCTCGTCGTCTTCCATGTAATGGATCATCATTTTTAATAATAAGGGTTATAATAAACTTGTACTGGCTTTAGAAATAAAACTATATTGCACGCTTTAAAATCGCCGCTGACAACAACCGACTAACTAACCATCATCCAGATCATCTTTGCTTGTACCCTTCTTGTCTTCGCCTTCCTCAAGAGAATCGCTGGATCCTTTGTGGCTGCCCGAGTCGCTCTTGAGCTTTCTGTTCCTGTGCGAGCCTAGCGACGTCTCGCTGATGGTGTCGTCGTCCCGCCTCATGATCTTGGCCGTGCTTGTGTAGTCGTTCTCCAAGAAGTCTTGGTTGTTGATCGAGTTGCCAATGTGCCCGCGGCTGTTGTTGATGGTCGCCAGCGTCTGCTTCAGTTTACCGTCTGCAATCAGATCAAGACAATGAGGTACAGTCAATTGAAATGTTGCTTGAGGTCAAGTTCTCTTTATTTGAAACGTAATTAAATTTATCTTTTTGCTCTGGAGATCCTGAAGTATCACACGATTAGTTTTTCAAAACATGCGCTTTTACGTACTGATTGACGTCTGACTATCGTTTTAGGCGTATTTAAGGTTCATATAGTTTTATCGATTTTCTTGAACTGTATAATTTTAGTTTTTCATTGTTCGAGATGGTAACATTTCTGTCATCAGTGTTCATACAATGAGGTCTTTACTGTGTCGAGGTATCATCGAGCAGAAAAGCGAACGTTGAAGTAGCAGCGGGGGAAGCAGCTACCAAAAAGAGGTGAAGCATTTTCATCGGTAACAAAAATAAATAAAGATGAAAACAAATTTGTGATGCACGGTCACATCGTTAAGTCAGGTTTTAATATTTATAAAACCATGAACAAGTCTAGAAATTTCAGTCACCTTGAAAGTATCTAAAGATGGATTTTAACAGTGAGATGTTGTAGGAATGATCAATTTCAACAAAAAAAAGACTACCTAAGCTTTAGCTCGGGACCTCACATTCTCTCCCTAGGAGCGCTAATTCCCATAAAGCAGCTGTATCTCTCTCCAATCATCATAATGAAGAAAATTGCCAATATTTATATTCAAAATGAATTAAATTTTCCAATGTGTTCTTGGTAGGTAAAGTTCAGATTTGAGTATATAATCAAATTAAATGTCTATGGGTGTTTATTTGAGAACGTCCCTAGACTAGCGAGGTATTCCCAACATTCAAAAGGTACGAATTAGAATAGACTGCAGATTATTTCATCATAAGTACAGTGGATAAATTAGCCATGAAATAATTAAGACAAGTGAGTAATCTAAGATTACATACCAGCGGACACACAAAGACTTGGGACATGCTCTGTTTATGATTAAGGATGAAAGGAGAATCGAACATCAGAGAAAAAAGAAATACTACAGATCGGTGAACAGTCAATGATTAAATTTATGTGAACCATTAATGATTATTCAAAAATCCCCTTTTCTTAAAATAAAAACAGCACATCCAACGGATTAGATTAGATTATAGGTTAGTTTCAAAACATTCCAGTTCAACAAAAAGAAGGCCTACCTAACTCTCAGCTCGGGTCCTCACACATTTTCCCTCCTAGGAGTGCTAATTCCCATAGATACAATAGTTGTATCCTTCTGAGGGGAGCATACCCACGGAATCTGAATATGTAGATAGCAAGATAAGTCTTGAAAAAGCAACATGAGGAACACAGCCAACTCTGCAGAACAAAAATGAAGAGAACAAAGCACGCGAGACATGTTTGCTGACCTGCAAGGTCGAGTCCATCCATGGGGATGTCAACGGTGGTCACGTCAGCCAAGTTGGGCATCTTCCTGCTGTTGATGTTGGCAGCGCTCGCCTCCGCCACGATCGTGTCTCTCTGCGGCCCCCTCGAGTCCTCCCCCACTGACTCATCTGCAGCGACAATAATGTCATCTCTCAGCACTTCCTTGTCAAATTAAAACGCCATTTTATTTCCTCTATACAACACCTGCTTCATCAAACAATAATTCTCTCAGTACGACTAAACTGCTCACTTGAAGAACAGACATACTACGGAAGAGTCCCAAGTTGTGAAGAATTCACAAATTTGGAAATTACTGTACCATTTGAATAACTTGGGCCAAGCGTCTGAGTCGTACCTCGTTTGGTTGTCCACAAATGTGGTAAAATCAGTTTCTTCACTCACTAACGTGGCTAAAAGCCTTCAAAATGCATAACAAAATTCACTCTAGTAAGAGTGAATAAATTTAATAGTTCCGGTTGATGACCGGTCATGTTTAGTGCAGCTGTCGTAGGTAAATAATTACGCACAAGGAGACCAATTTCAAACAGTAAGACTGATTTCGTAA